>JARGYO010005627.1:311381-363723 GCA_029206835.1 Rana muscosa
ATATTGGGGTAAATAGATGGGTGTATTGGGGTATAATGCAGAGATTGGTGGTATATTGGGGTAAATAGATGGGTGTTTTGGGGTATAATGCAGGGATTGGGGGTATATTGGGGTAAATAGATGGGTGTATTGGGGTATAATGCAGAGATGGGGGGGTATATGGATATAATATAGAGTAATGTAGGGATTGGATGGGGTGTAGATGGTGAGTATATACTGTATATACAGTGATGTGTAGGCGGGGTGTAGTACTGACCTCCGGCCGCTGGGTGTCGCTGTGTGAAATGTTGGAGGCGGGGTGTAGTGGGCGGGGTCGGTGTGGAGTAGTAGGCGGGGTTGGCGGAGTGCTGAGGTGTCCCGGTGTCGGAGTCGGTCGGTGTAGATCGCTCGGTGGAGGAGAAGAACACAGTGATGGGTGAGGACGGTGTCGGTGGTGTATGGGGAGGTGGGGGGAGGAGGAGGGGTGACGTGTCCCCAGTCATACATTTCCTGTACAATGTATGGGGGGTCACCTCAGGAGTGCAGAGCACCCCCCCCCTCTGATAGATGTGTATGGATTATAGATCGGATATTGGATGGAGGAATTGATCTCACATTTTAGTTTTCCATATTGGAAGGAGTAATGGAGGGTTAGACCTCCTGTCTGTGTCCCCCATTGGAGAGATTTCCCCTCACTTCCGGTCCCAGAGACACAACAGGAAGTGAGTGGTATGAGATTGTGGAATGGAAGGATTTTTCCCGCCATGTGTTCCTCACATTTCTATATGACGGGGGAGGGGACACCCTGAATGTCGGGGTCGTTGTAGGAAGGAGGTGATTGGATATAAATATATATTTAGTGATTTCTGTGATGAACGTTTTATAAGAAGTTGGACTCCGGATGTTCCGTCAGAATGTGTAATGGAAGTGACGTTTCTTCGCCGCCATCTTGCTACACCCTCCATAGTAAGAATACAGGGAGAAGCGGCCATCTTGGTACACCCACCGGAGTCTGGCATCTCACGTATTTTTACCTCTAAACTGATCTTATATTGTGAAATTCAGAATTTAGAAACCCGTCTGACTGATTTGCTGTTGAATTCACAAGCAGCGGCGAGTCTTCTGATCTGACAGGTTTTATAATCTGACAGAACATTTATAATTCAGACGGGTTTCTAAATTCTGAATATCACGATATAAAATCAGTTTAGTGGTAAAAATAAATGTGAAATGCCAGACTTGGGTGGGTGTACAAAGATGGCCGCTTGGCGACTTCAAACTGTAAGCTTCCTGCGGCGTGCGGGTGTACCAAGATGTCCGCGACGGAACGTCATTTACATTACAAGATTTGACAGGTTGCCTAATCTGACAGAACACCAGCCGTAGGAAGGGGTGGAGGCCATGTCGGTACCGAGTGTGGGTGGGTGTTGCGGCGGCCGCAGCGAGTGTGGGTGGGTGTTGCGGCGGCCGCAGCGAGTGTGGGTGGGTGTTGCGGCGGCCGCAGCGAGTGTGGGTGGGTGTTGCGGCGGCCGCAGCGAGTGTGGGTGGGTGTTGCGGCGGCCGCATCGAGTGTGGGTGGTGTTGCGGAGGCCGCATCGAGTGTGGGTGGGTGTTGCGGAGGCCGCATCGAGTGTGGGTGGGTGTTGCGGCGGCCGCATCGAGTGTGGGTGGGTGTTGCGGCGGGCCGCACCGAGGGTGGGTGGGTGGGTGTTGCGGCGGCCGCACCGAGTGTGGGTGGGTGGGTGGGTGTTGCGGCGGCCGCAGCGAGTGTGGGTGGGTGTTGCGGAGGCCGCAGCGAGTGTGGGTGGGTGTTGCGGAGGCCGCAGCGAGTGTGGGTGGGTGTTGCGGCGGCCGCAGCGAGTGTGGGTGGGTGGATGTTGCGGCGGCCGCAGCGAGTGTGGGTGGGTGGGTGGGTGTTGCGGCGGCCGCAGCGAGTGTGGGTGGGTGTTGCGGAGGCCGCAGCGAGTGTGGGTGGGTGTTGCGGAGGCCGCAGCGAGTGTGGGTGGGTGTTGCGGAGGCCGCAGCGAGTGTGGGTGTTGCGGAGGCCGCAGCGAGTGTGGGTGGGTGTTGCGGCGGCCGCATCGAGTGTGGGTGGGTGTTGCGGCGGCCGCACCGAGTGTGGGTGGGTGGGTGTTGCGGCGGCCGCACCGAGTGTGGGTGGGTGGGTGGGTGTTGCGGCGGCCACACCGAGTGTGGGTGGGTGGGTGTTGCGGCGGCCGCAGCGAGTGTGGGTGGGTGGGTGTTGCGGAGGCCGCAGCGAGTGTGGGTGGGTGGGTGTTGCGGCGGCCGCAGCGAGTGTGGGTGGGTGGGTGTTGCGGCGGGCCGCAGCGAGTGTGGGTGGGTGGATGTTGCGGCGGCCGCAGCGAGTGTGGGTGGGTGGGTGGGTGGGTGTTGCGGCGGCCGCAGCGAGTGTGGGTGGGTGTTGCGGAGGCCGCAGCGAGTGTGGGTGGGTGTTGCGGAGGCCGCAGCGAGTGTGGGTGGGTGTTGCGGAGGCCGCAGCGAGTGTGGGTGGGTGTTGCGGAGGCCGCAGCGAGTGTGGGTGGGTGTTGCGGCGGCCGCAGCGAGTGTGGGTGGGTGGGTGTTGCGGCGGCCGCAGCGAGTGTGGGTGGGTGGGTGTTGCGGCGGCCGCACCGAGTGTGGGTGGGTGTTGCGGCTGGCCGCAGCGAGTGTGGGTGGGTGGTTGTTGCGGCGGCCGCACCGAGTGTGGGTGGGTGGGTGTTGCGGCGGCCGCACCGAGTGTGGGTGGTTGTTGCGGCGGCCGCACCGAGTGTGGGTGGGTGGTTGTTGCGGCGGCCGCACCGAGTGTGGGTGGGTGGGTGTTGCGGCGGCCGCACCGAGTGTGGGTGGGTGGGTGTTGCGGCGGCCGCACCGAGTGTGGGTGGGTGGGTGTTGCGGCGGCCGCAGCGAGTGTGGGTGGGTGGATGTTGCGGCGGCCGCAGCGAGTGTGGGTGGGTGGGTGGGTGGGGTGTTGCGGCGGCCGCAGCGAGTGTGGGTGGGTGTTGCGGAGGCCGCAGCGAGTGTGGGTGGGTGTTGCGGAGGCCGCAGCGAGTGTGGGTGGGTGTTGCGGAGGCCGCAGCGAGTGTGGGTGGGTGTTGCGGCGGCCGCAGCGAGTGTGGGTGGGTGGGTGTTGCGGCGGCCGCAGCGAGTGTGGGTGGGTGGGTGTTGCGGCGGCCGCACCGAGTGTGGGTGGGTGGGTGTTGCGGCGGCCGCAGCGAGTGTGGGTGGGTGGTTGTTGCGGCGGCCGCACCGAGTGTGGGTGGGTGGGTGTTGCGGCGGACGCACCGAGTGTGGGTGGGTGGGTGTTGCGGCGGACGCACCGAGTGTGGGTGGGTGGTTGTTGCGGCGGCCGCACCGAGTGTGGGTGGGTGGGTGTTGCGGCGGCCGCACCGAGTGTGGGTGGGTGGGTGTTGCGGCGGCCGCACCGAGTGTGGGTGGGTGGGTGTTGCGGCGGCCGCACCGAGTGTGGGTGGGTGGGGTGTTGCGGCGGCCGCACCGAGTGTGGGTGGGTGGGTGTTGCGGCGGCCGCACCGAGTGTGGGTGGGTGGGTGTTGCGGAGGCCGCAGCGAGTGCGGGTGGGTGTTGCGGAGGCCGCAGCGAGTGCGGGTGGGTGTTGCGGAGGCCGCAGCGAGTGCGGGTGGGTGTTGCGGAGGCCGCACCGAGTGCACCCCCTCCACATATAGGACACACCCCCTCCTGCACTGCACTGACATCACATGACTCGCCCACATACCTATCTGGGGGCGTGATCTCATCTCTGGTCACATGACTTTACCAGGTGTGGGAGGAGCCATCGTTCTCATCGCGCTCCGTTCCATCCCCCAATGTGTGGAGGAGGAGTCGGGTAGCATCACATGATGGGGAATCTGCATCCTTGTGTCAGTGGGTGGGGATCAGCCCCATATGTGCTGTGATTGGTGGGTTGTGATGATGTCATCTCTCTGTCTCTCTCTCTCTCTGTCTCCCTCTAGCGGTCAATACGGGGATCTCTCTGGCGCTCTCCTCGCTGGTGGCGTTGTTGCTCTTCGCCGGAATGCAGATGTTCAGCCGTCAGTTGGCGTCCTCAGAGTGGCTGACCATCCTGGGAGGAATACTCGGCTCCGGAATCTTCTTCTTCTCCCTCACCGTATCCTTCCACTATGACAGGCATTGGGAGGGGCTGATGGGAGGGGCCTCTCCAGCACTGGGGTAATATTACGGGAAGACTCTGAATCGTGATGACATCCTGGGATAAATGAGACCTCCGACCTCCCCCTCCCCCCAATGTACGGAGTCCCCCCCCCCCCTCCCCCCCAATGTACAGAGTCCCCGTCCCCTCCCCCCCAATGTACAGAGTCCCCCCCAATGTACAGAGTCCCCCCCAATGTACAGAGTCCCCGTCCCCTCCCCCCCAATGTACAGAGTCCCCCCCAATGTACAGAGTCCCCGTCCCCTCCCCCCCAATGTACAGAGTCCCCCCCCAATGTACAGAGTCCCCGTCCCCTCCCCCCCCAATGTACAGAGTCCCCGTCCCCTCCCCCCCCAATGTACAGAGTCCCCGTCCCTCCCCCCCCAATGTACAGAGTCCCCGTCCCCTCCCCCCCCAATGTACAGAGTCCCCGTCCCCTCCCCCCCCAATGTACAGAGTCCCCCGTCCCCTCCCCCCCCAATGTACAGAGTCCCCGTCCCCTCCCCCCCCAATGTACAGAGTCCCCGTCCCCTCCCCCCCCAATGTACAGAGTCCCCGTCCCCTCCCCCCCCAATGTACAGAGTCCCCGTCCCCTCCCCCCCCAATGTACAGAGTCCCCGTCCCCTCCCCCCCCAATGTACAGAGTCCCCGTCCCCTCCCCCCCCAATGTACAGAGTCCCCGTCCCCTCCCCCCCCCAATGTACAGAGTCCCCGTCCCCTCCCCCCCCAATGTACAGAGTCCCCGTCCCCTCCCCCCCCAATGTACAGAGTCCCCGTCCCCCCCCCCCCCCAATGTACAGAGTCCCCGTCCCCCTCCCCCCCCAATGTACAGAGTCCCCGTCCCCCTCCCCCCCCAATGTACAGAGTCCCCCCCCCCCCAATGTACAGAGTCCCCCCCCCCCAATGTACAGAGTCCCCCCCCCCCCAATGTACAGAGTCCCCCCCCCCCCAATGTACAGAGTCCCCCCCCCCCAATGTACAGAGTCCCCCCCCCCCCAATGTACAGAGTCCCCCCCCCCCCAATGTACAGAGTCCCCCCCCCCAATGTACAGAGTCCCCCCCCCCCCCAATGTACAGAGTCCCCCCCCCCCCCAATGTACAGAGTCCCCCCCCCCCAATGTACAGAGTCCCCCCCCCCCCATGTACAGAGTCCCCCCCCCCCAATGTACAGAGTCCCCCCCCCCCAATGTACAGAGTCCCCCCCCCCCAATGTACAGAGTCCCCCCCCCCCCAATGTACAGAGTCCCCCCCCCCCCAATGTACAGAGTCCCCCCCCCCCAATGTACAGAGTCCCCCCCCCCCCAATGTACAGAGTCCCCCCCCCCCAATGTACAGAGTCCCCCCCCCCCAATGTACAGAGTCCCCCCCCCCCAATGTACAGAGTCCCCCCCCCCCAATGTACAGAGTCCCCCCCCCCCAATGTACAGAGTCCCCCCCCCCCCCAATGTACAGAGTCCCCCCCCCCCCCAATGTACAGAGTCCCCCCCCCCCCCAATGTACAGAGTCCCCCCCCCCCCCAATGTACAGAGTCCCCCCCCCCCCCCAATGTACAGAGTCCCCCCCCCCCCCCCCCCCAATGTACAGAGTCCCCCCCCCCCCCCCCCAATGTACAGAGTCCCCCCCCCCCCCAATGTACAGAGTCCCCTCCCTCTCCCTCCCCCCAATGTACAGAGTCCCCTCCCTCTCCCTCCCCCCCAATGTACAGAGTCCCCTCCCTCTCCCTCCCCCCCAATGTACATAGTCTCCCCCCCCACAATGGAGGATACTTTAGGATTGTGTGATCGGTTTGGAGGCGGAGTTCTCCTTAACTCACATCTCAGGCCTTCAATAACCTGGAGAGCCTCATATTCGGAAAAGGCTTCCAGGCCAAAATATTCCCAGAGGGTGAGTACTGCCCCTTTATGGTGTCCCGGGGGGGGGGGGATAGTACCGCCCCCTTATGGTGTCCCGGGGGAGGGATAGTACCGCCCCCCTTATGGTGTACCGGGGGAGGTGGGTGAGTACCGCCCCCTTATGGTGTCCCGGGGGGAGGGATAGTACCGCCCCCTTATGGTGTCCCGGGGGGAGGGATAGTACCGCCCCCTTATGGTGTCCCGGGGGGAGGGATAGTACCGCCCCCTTATGGTGTCCCGGGGGGAGGGATAGTACCGCCCCCTTATTGTGTCCCTGGGGAAGGATTAGTACCGCCCCCCTTATGGTGTCATTAGTAAGGGTAAGTTCCACCACTTCATGGTTTTCCTGAGGAGTGTCACCATAGGGGGGTGTGTCAGCAGGAGGACTGTGTCACCAGAAGGGTTGGGTCTCCATGGGGGACGTGTCACTAGAAGGGTTGGGTCTCCATGGGGGGCGTGTCTCCAGAATGGGTGGGTCTCCATGGGGCGTGTCACTAGAAGGGGTGGGTATTTTCCGGGGTGGGGGGGGGGTGATGGGTTGTCATGCTGATCCTCTGGTTTCTCTTCCAGTCGTCGTCTGTCTCTTCATCGCTCTCTTCGCCTCCGGATTGGTCCATCGAGTTTGTGTCACCACATGGTGAGTACCAGAGCCCTGCCTCCGTCATAGGGACACAGGGGGGGATATTTCCTACACACCGCTGACTTCCTGTCAGTAGTTTGGAGGGGGGGGGGGGTTATTGTCTGTGTCCCCACTGGGGAGATTCACCCTCTCATTATTCTGGTGTCACCGAGACAGACAGTGGGGGAATCTTCCAATGGGGACACTTCTTCTGATGTGATTCCCACTTCCTGTTGTGTCTCCGGGACAGGAAGTAAAGGGAAATCCTCCCAGGGGGGACACGGAGAAAAATAAAACCTGACAGACATTGTACCGTTTCCCCCTCCCAAAGCTGACCCCGCCCACACACCAATCTGATTGGACAATCTCCAGTAGATTTACATGAATTATGTATGCGGAGTCACGCCTTAACAAATGATTCCAATTCTACATCCCGCCCACAGTGTCCAATCAGATTGTAGCGTGTTGTCCACTCCCTGCATGCTCTAAGCTCCTCCCTCTACACTGCATGTACACCTCCATTCTTGATTGGCTGAGCGCAGAGAGGAGGAGGGGTTTCCTTCAGGATTGTTTAAAGGTTGATTTATGATTGGCTGGCTGTTGCTTTCAATAACTCCGCCCCCTCTTCTCTCTCCTCAGCTTCATCTTCTCTGTGGTGGATCTTTACTACGTCAACAAGATCTCCTCCGGCATTTACCAGGCGATGACCCCGGCGGTGACCCCGGGGAAGGTGGTGGGGAAGAGTAAGAAGAGATCCTGACCTCGCCCCTCCCCCCTCCGACGCTCCATTCCACCCGAGTCTGCGAATAAAGTGCCGTGACTGTCTACAGCTCTGTGTGCCGCCTCTTATTCCGGGTCATGGGACCGCCCACGTCCCGGGTCATGGGACCGCCCACGTCCCGGGTCATGGGACCGCCCCACGTCCCGGGTCATGGGACCGCCCACGTCCCGGGTCATGGGACCCGCCCACGTCCCGGGTCATGGGACCGCCCACATGCTGTACCTCCCACTCTATGGGTCATGGGACCTCCCACTCTATGGGTCATGGGACCTCCCACTCTATGGGTCATGGGACTGCCCACATTGCTGGTTATGGGATCTCCCACATCCTGTACCACCCACATCCTGGGTCATGGAACCGCCCACATTCTGTACCGCTCACATTACAGGTTGTTGGACCACCCACATTGTGTCCCGCCTACATGCTGGATCATGGGACCTCCCACTGGGGGAGAGATGGAGCTCATAAATAAATCCTGTGTGTGTTCCCCAAAACAGCCAATCAGAGACTTCCCTGGGCAGACAGCAGCTGGAACCTGATTGGCTGTTCTGGGCGGCATTCTATAGGAGAAGAGTGACCCCTCAACCACCGGAGGGTAAGAGATCCGTCCTAAAATACCGGAGTTCCCGGGACGAATCTCCTATGAGGGTCATCGAGGGGGCGACCTTTCACCTCTGTTATAACCCCTCCCCCCAATCCAGCCCTCATTACTTGCCTGCTGACTTTGGGGGGTCTTTTTATAAAACATTCGGGAGGAATCTCCCCTATTTTCTGTAATAGACCCCAGTGTGGGGCGGAGTCCACACCGGAGCTCCACCAAACTGGCCGTCCAATCAGTGAAGAGAAATTAACATTTTGATGGTTCAGTAAAATAAAAAAAAGTAAAAATTTGTCTTGTGTTGTAAAAACGATAAGGCTCCGCCCACCTCCGCCGGCGTGGATCGATTGGTGTACAGGTAGTGAGAAGATCTGGGTTTTAACGTGTATCCTACCACAGGGTGACAAGTGTAGATACACTAGTAAACATGTGCCAACGTCCCGATATATGTGAATCTCTAAACGAGTGTCTAGTAATTGGACTTTATAGGCACACAAGGTAAGTAGGAGTAAAAAAAACGAAAGATTTATTGATATAAAGAAAATTGGACATATAAGACGGTCATAAAATATCTAACGAGTTGATCAATCATTATGACCGGTCCACATGTCTTATCATGATATTGACATGCAGTACAATGTATTCTCCTTATAACGAGTACAAAGGAAAGAATCTATTCGTGTGATTTATAAATGAGATAACCGACAAGTGGATCCAGAGGGGATGGAGAACTTGCTTGACGTGTTTCGCGTTGTTCTAAACGCTTCCTCAGGAGCATACATATGTAACGTTCAGAAAAAAATGTATTGAAACAGCAAGTGTAGATCAAACACATCTATCTAGAGCAGTGGTTCTCAACCTGGGAGGTCGGGAACCCCTTGGGGGTCAAATGATGATTTGCCAGGGGTCACCGAATCCTGGGCTGCTCCTGAAGCCCGCACCGATCTCCCAGACCTTTTGCGGCCGCCCAGCAGGGCTGTTCCTAGGAGCCCGCGGCCGCCCACTCAGTCTTTTCGCAGTCACCCAATCAGTTCACGGCATGGCTGGGGGGGCAGAGACTAGAGGTCAGCTGACTGGTGAGGAATGTGAAGTGGGAGGGGCTGGAGGAGACCCTATCTCCTGATTTCGGGATAGGGGGTCACTGCCCGAGACACCACAGAGCTGGAGACAGTGAGTAACACGACCTGTGATTAGAGTTGCCATTAAAAGTCCTCACTACAGTTCTCAGATCAGCAGATGACCTTCATCAAGAGCACCTAAGTTGGCCGATCAGAACTCCCCCCAGCATTGCCACTGATCCCATTACCCCTCCCCCCCACCGAGGAGTAAGGGAAGGAATAAAAATAGAGAATACATGGAAGGGAGAGGAAATGGGGCAGGGTCGGAAAAAGAGAGAGAATAAGAGAAAGAACAAGAAAGACGGCTAGAGAGGGGATAGGGGGGAAAAAACAAGAAATGAGAGAGATAAAAGGGAAAGAAAGGAGAAGAAAAGAGTGATACATCCTAAAATCTACCAGAAGGGGTATTAATACGGTACGAGTGGAAGGGACTCGGGGAGCACTAAATGTCCGGGGGTTGGGGGTACAAATGACTTGTCTTGCCCGGGTGCTGACTACCCACGCTACGAAAATAATTTTACTGTTAGGGGTCCCCACAACTTGGGAAATCTTATGAAGGGGTCCCGGCACTAGAATGGTTGAGAACCCCTGATCTAGACCGTGGAAATATAATATCTATGTCACCAGTCGGGAAGATGATATCACATTTATATACGTTTGGTAGACTTGATAGAACAATTTATGCTGCTAAGCAACAAACAGTTTGGGATGCACTCGACCAATCGAATTCGGCTCCATGTACACAGAAGCTGATAAACGCAGTTTATTGGCGTTTTGGAGTTTTTTTTTAAAAAGTCCATTAACTGCACTCTGTGTTAGCCTATGTTCTTGTACACATGGACATTTTTTAGCTTTAATGAGCAGTGGAGTTAATGGGCTTTTTTCTGAAGGCAAGAAATTTGCGTTCAAAGTGCCGTTTTTCAGCAGGAAAAAAACCCGCAAAACCCAGAAAAACGCGCATAAACGCTTAAAAACGCTTGCCGCGAGCATTTTTAGCATTTTTTTGGTCCATTGAAAAAAAAATATGAAAAAACGCTACACTGAAAAACGCTAATAAAAGCTAGTAAAAAAAACGCTGATAAAAGCTAGTAAAAAAACGCTGATAAAAGCGAGCTTTTTCTGCTGCTTTAAAAACGACCGTTTTTGAGCTTCTGTGTACATGGAGTCTAAAGCTGAAGATGTAGTTTGTTTTAAAACATATAAAGTTGTTCCAAAGCGTGGCAAACTATTTAGTGGTCTCCAGAAGTGACCCCTAGTACTGCTCCTCCTGAGTAAAGAAGGTAAATATTGAAACCTTCGGTGATATCCTGTGTGGGGAGCGCTCCTTGTGTTTAGGGGTGATTGGGTAGGTATGAACGATCCTCCCATCCCCCTCCCTGTGTCTGGTGTCCCCGCTCCGTATCGGGGTCACCGGTCTCCTCCGACGTGGGGAAAATCATTTTTATATGACGGAAGATGAAGGTTCTAGGTGTGTCCCCTCCTCCCCGCGCCACATGATGGGAAACCGATCGTCCTATAGAGACGACTCTGCCCATCCCCCTCTCTCCCCAGTATTCCTCAGTCCCCCTCCCCCGGTCTTCCTCAGAGTCCCCCCCTCTCTCTCTGGTATTCCTCAGTCCCCCCCTCTCTCTCTGGTATTCCTCAGTCCCCCCCTCTCTCTCTGGTATTCCTCAGTCCCCCCCTCTCTCTCTGGTATTCCTCAGTCCCCCCTCTCTCTCTGGTATTCCTCAGTCCCCCCTCTCTCTCTGGTATTCCTCAGTCCCCCCTCTCTCTCTGGTATTCCTCAGTCCCCCCCTCTCTCTCTCTCTGGTATTCCTCAGCCCCCCTCTCTCTCTCTCTGGTATTCCTCAGTCCCCCTCTCTCTCTCTGGTATTCCTCAGTCCCCCCCTCTCTCTCTCTCTGGTATTCCTCAGTCCCCCTCTCTCTCTCTGGTATTCCTCAGTCCCCCTCTCTCTCTCTGGTATTCCTCAGTCCCCCCTCTCTCTCTCTGGTATTCCTCAGAGTCCCCCCCTCTCTCTCTCTGGTATTCCTCAGAGTCCCCCCCTCTCTCTCTCTCTGGTATTCCTCAGAGTCCCCCCCTCTCTCTCTCTCTGGTATTCCTCAGAGTCCCCCCCTCTCTCTCTCTCTGGTATTCCTCAGAGTCCCCCCCTCTCTCGTCTCTCTGGTATTCCTCAGAGTCCCCCCCTCTCTCTCTCTCTGGTATTCCTCAGTCCCCCCTCTCTCTCTCTGGTATTCCTCAGTCCCCCCTCTCTCTCTCTGGTATTCCTCAGTCCCCCCTCTCTCTCTCTGGTATTCCTCAGTCCCCCCCTCTCTCTCTGGTATTCCTCAGCCCCCCTCTCTCTCTGGTATTCCTCAGTCCCCCCTCTCTCTCTGGTATTCCTCAGTCCCCCCTCTCTCTCTCTGGTATTCCTCAGTCCCCTCTCTCTCTCTGGTATTCCTCAGTCCCCCTCTCTCTCTGGTATTCCTCAGTCCCCCCTCTCTCTCTGGTATTCCTCAGTCCCCCCTCTCTCTCTCTGGTATTCCTCAGTCCCCCCTCTCTCTCTCTGGTATTCCTCAGTCCCCCCTCTCTCTCTGGTATTCCTCAGTCCCCCCTCTCTCTCTGGTATTCCTCAGCCCCCCTCTCTCTCTGGTATTCCTCAGTCCCCCCTCTCTCTCTGGTATTCCTCAGTCCCCCCTCTCTCTCTCTGGTATTCCTCAGTCCCCCTCTCTCTCTCTGGTATTCCTCAGTCCCCCTCTCTCTCTGGTATTCCTCAGTCCCCCCTCTCTCTCTGGTATTCCTCAGTCCCCCCTCTCTCTCTCTGGTATTCCTCAGTCCCCCCTCTCTCTCTCTCTGGTATTCCTCAGTCCCCCCTCTCTCTCTCTCTGATATTCCTCGGTCCCCCCTCTCTCTCTCTGGTATTCCTCGGTCCCCCCTCTCTCTCTCTGGTATTCCTCGGTCCCCCCTCTCTCTCTCTGGTATTCCTCGGTCCCCCCTCTCTCTCTCTGGTATTCCTCGGTCCCCCCTCTCTCTCTCTGGTATTCCTCGGTCCCCCCCCTCTCTCTCTGGTATTCCTCGGTCCCCCCCTCTCTCTCTCTGGTATTCCTCAGTCCCCCCTCTCTCTCTCTGGTATTCCTCAGTCCCCCCCTCTCTCTCTCTGGTATTCCTCAGTCCCCCCTCTCTCTCTATCTGGTATTCCTCAGTCCCCCCTCTCTCTCTCTCTGGTATTCCTCAGTCCCCCCTCTCTCTCTCTCTCTGGTATTCCTCAGCCCCCCCTCTCTCTCTCTCTCTGGTATTCCTCAGCCCCCCCTCTCTCTCTCTCTCTCTGGTATTCCTCAGCCCCCCCTCTCTCTCTCTCTGGTATTCCTCAGTCCCCCTCTCTCTCTGGTATTCCTCAGTCCCCCTCTCTCTCTGGTATTCCTCAGTCCCCCCTCTCTCTCTGGTATTCCTCAGTCCCCCTCTCTCTCTCTGGTATTCCTCAGAGTTCCCCCTCTCTCTCTCTCTCTCTCTCTCTCTCTGGTATTCCTCAGAGTTCCCCCCTCTCTCTCTCTCTGGTATTCCTCAGTCCCCCCTCTCTCTCTGGTATTCCTCGGTCCCCCCTCTCTCTCTGGTATTCCTCGGTCCCCCCTCTCTCTCTCTGGTATTCCTCGGCCCCCCCTCTCTCTCTCTGGTATTCCTCAGTCCCCCCTCTCTCTCTCTGGTATTCCTCAGTCCCCTCTCTCTCTCTCTCTCTCTGGTATTCCTCAGTCCCCCCTCTCTCTCTCTCTGGTATTCCTCAGTCCCCCCTCTCTCTCTCTCTGGTATTCCTCAGTCCCTCTCTCTCTCTGGTATTCCTCAGTCCCCCTCTCTCTCTGGTATTCCTCAGTCCCCCCTCTCTCTCTCTCTGGTATTCCTCAGTCCCCCCTCTCTCTCTCCCTGGTATTCCTCAGTCCCCCTCTCTCTCTCTCTCTCTCTCTGGTATTCCTCAGAGTCCCCCCCCTCTCTCTCTCTGGTATTCCTCAGTCCCCCCCTCTCTCTCTCTCTGGTATTCCTCAGTCCCCCTCTCTCCCTCTCTCTGGTATTCCTCAGTCCCCCCTCTCTCTCTCTCTCTGGTATTCCTCAGTCCCCCCTCTCTCTCTCTCTCTGGTATTCCTCAGTCCCCCCTCTCTCTCTCTGGTATTCCTCAGTCCCCCTCTCTCTCTCTGGTATTCCTCAGTCCCCCCTCTCTCTCTCTGGTATTCCTCAGTCCCCCCTCTCTCTCTCTGGTATTCCTCAGTCCCCCTCTCTCTCTGGTATTCCTCAGTCCCCCCCTCTCTCTCTCTGGTATTCCTCAGTCCCCCCCCTCTCTCTCTCTGGTATTCCTCAGTCCCCCCTCTCTCTCTCTGGTATTCCTCAGTCCCCCCCTCTCTCTCTCTGGTATTCCTCAGTCCCCCCCTCTCTCTCTCTGGTATTCCTCAGTCCCCCCCCTCTCTCTCTCTGGTATTCCTCAGTCCCCCCTCTCTCTCTCTGGTATTCCTCAGTCCCCCCTCTCTCTCTCTGGTATTCCTCAGTCCCCCCCTCTCTCTCTGGTATTCCTCAGTCCCCCCCTCTCTCTCTCTGGTATTCCTCAGTCCCCCCCCTCTCTCTCTCTGGTATTCCTCAGTCCCCCCCTCTCTCTCTCTGGTATTCCTCAGTCCCCCCCTCTCTCTCTCTCTCTGGTATTCCTCAGTCCCCCCTCTCTCGCTGGTATTCCTCAGTCCCCCCTCTCTCGCTGGTATTCCTCAGTCCCCCCTCTCTCGCTGGTATTCCTCAGTCCCCCCTCTCTCGCTGGTATTCCTCAGCCCCCCTCTCTCTCTCTCTCTGGTATTCCTCAGCCCCCCCTCTCTCTCTCTCTGGTATTCCTCAGTTCCCCTCTCTCTCTCTCTGGTATTCCTCAGTCCCCCTCTCTCTCTCTCTGGTATTCCTCAGCCCCCCCTCTCTCTCTCTGGTATTCCTCAGCCCCTCTCTCTCTCTGGTATTCCTCAGCCCCCCCTCTCTCTCTCTGGTATTCCTCAGCCCCCCTCTCTCTGGTATTCCTCAGCCCCCCTCTCTCTTTTTGGTATTCCTCAGCCCCCCTCTCTCTCTCTGGTATTCCTCAGCCCCCTCTCTCTGGTATTCCTCAGCCCCCCTCTCTCTTTTTGGTATTCCT
The DNA here is from genome assembly GCA_029206835.1 of Rana muscosa. Classification (NCBI taxonomy): domain Eukaryota; kingdom Metazoa; phylum Chordata; class Amphibia; order Anura; family Ranidae; genus Rana; species Rana muscosa. The sequence continues at coordinate 325,657 of JARGYO010005627.1, forward strand.
CAGTCCCCCCTCTCTCTCTCTGGTATTCCTCAGCCCCCTCTCTCTCTCTGGTATTCCTCAGCCCCCCTCTCTCTCTCTGGTATTCCTCAGCCCCTCTCTCTCTCTGGTATTCCTCAGCCCCCCTCTCTCTCTCTGGTATTCCTCAGTCCCCCCTCTCTCTGGTATTCCTCAGTCCCCCCTCTCTCTCTCTGGTATTCCTCAGTCCCCCCTCTCTCTCTCTCTCTGGTATTCCTCAGTCCCCCCTCTCTCTCTGGTATTCCTCAGTCCCCCCTCTCTCTCTCTGGTATTTCTCAGTCCCCCTCTCTCTCTCTGGTATTACTCAGTCCCCCCTCTCTCTCTCTCTGGTATTCCTCTGTCCCCTCTCTCTCTGGTATTCCTCAGTCCCCCCTCTCTCTCTCTCTCTGGTATTCCTCAGAGTCCCCCCTCTCTCTCTCTCTCTGGTATTCCTCAGAGTCCCCCCTCTCTCTCTCTGGTATTCCTCAGTCCCCCTCTCTCTCTGGTATTCCTCAGTCCCCCCTCTCTCTCTGGTATTCCTCAGTCCCCCCTCTCTCTCTCTCTGGTATTCCTCAGTCCCCCCCTCTCTCTCTCTCTCTCGTATTCCATCCTCAGTCCCCCCTCTCTCTCTCTGGTATTCCTCAGTCCCCCCTCTCTCTCTGGTATTCCTCAGTCCCCCCTCTGTCTCTGGTATTCCTCAGTCCCCCCCTCTCTCTCTCTGGTATTCCTCAGTCCCCCCTCTCTCTCTCTCTCTGGTATTCCTCAGTCCCCCTCTCTCTCTCTGGTATTCCTCAGTCACCCCTCTCTCTCTCTCTGGTATTCCTCAGTCCCCCCCCCTCTCTCTCTCTGGTATTCCTCAGTCCCCCCTCTCTCTCTGGTATTCCTCAGTCCCCCCTCTGTCTCTGGTATTCCTCAGTCCCCCCCTCTCTCTCTCTGGTATTCCTCAGTCCCCCCTCTCTCTCTCTCTCTGGTATTCCTCAGTCCCCCTCTCTCTCTCTCTGGTATTCCTCAGTCCCCCCTCTCTCTCTCTCTGGTATTCCTCAGTCCCCCCCTCTCTCTCTCTGGTATTCCTCAGTCCCCCCCTCTCTCTCTCTGGTATTCCTCAGTCCCCCCTCTCTCTCTCTGGTATTCCTCAGTCCCTCTCTCTCTCTCTCTGGTATTCCTCAGTCCCCCCTCTCTCTCTCTGGTATTCCTCAGTCCCCCCTCTCTCTCTCTGGTATTCCTCAGTCCCCCCTCTCTCTCTGGTATTCCTCAGTCCCCCTCTCTCTCTCTGGTATTCCTCAGTCCCCCTCTCTCTCTCTGGTATTCCTCAGTCCCCCTCTCTCTCTCTGGTATTCCTCAGTCCCCCTCTCTCTCTCTGGTATTCCTCAGTCCCCCTCTCTCTCTCTGGTATTCCTCAGTCCCCCTCTCTCTCTCTGGTATTCCTCAGTCCCCCTCTCTCTCTCTGGTATTCCTCAGAGTCCCTCCCTCTCTCTCTCTCTGGTATTCCTCAGAGTCCCCCCTCTCTCTCTGGTATTCCTCAGTCCCCCCTCTCTCTCTGGTATTCCTCAGTCCCCCCTCTCTCTCTCTCTCTGGTATTCCTCAGTCCCCCCTCTCTCTCTCTGGTATTCCTCAGTCCCCCCCTCTCTCTCTCTCTGGTATTCCTCAGTCCCCCCTCTCTCTCTGGTATTCCTCAGTCCCCCCTCTCTCTCTCTCTGGTATTCCTCAGTCCCCCTCTCTCTTTCTCTGGTATTCCTCAGTCCCCCTCTCTCTCTCTCTGGTATTCCTCAGTCCCCCCTCTCTCTCTCTCTGGTATTCCTCAGTCCCCCCTCTCTCTCTCTCTCTGGTATTCCTCAGTCCCCCCCCTCTCTCTCTGGTATTCCTCAGTCCCTCCTCTCTCTCTCTGGTATTCCTCAGTCCCCCCTCTCTCTCTGGTATTCCTCAGTCCCCCTCTCTCTCTCTCTGGTATTCCTCAGTCCCCCCCTCTCTCTCTCTGGTATTCCTCAGTCCCCCTCTCTCTCTCTGGTATTCCTCAGTCCCCCTCTCTCTCTCTGGTATTCCTCAGTCCCCCTCTCTCTCTCTGGTATTCCTCAGTCCCCCTCTCTCTCTCTGGTATTACTCAGTCCCCCTCTCTCTCTCTGGTTATCCTCAGAGTCCCTCCCTCTCTCTCTCTCTCTGGTATTCCTCAGAGTCCCCCTCTCTCTCTCTCTCTGGTATTCCTCAGTCCCCCCCCCTCTCTCTCTCTCTGGTATTCCTCAGTCCCCCCCTCTCTCTCTCTCTGGTATTCCTCAGTCCCCTCTCTCTCTCTCTGGTATTCCTCAGTCCCCCCTCTCTCTCTCTGGTATTCCTCATTCCCCCCTCACTCTCTCTCTGGTATTCCTCAGTCCCCCCTCTCTCTCTCTCTGGTATTCCTCAGTCCCCCCCCCTCTCTCTCTCTCTCTCGTATTCCATCCTCAGTCCCCCCTCTCTCTCTGGTATTCCTTAGTCCCCCCCTCTCTCTCTGGTATTCCTCAGTCCCCCCTCTCTCTCTCTGGTATTCCTCAGTCCCCCCTCTCTCTCTCTGGTATTCCTCAGTCCCCCCTCTCTCTCTGGTATTCCTCAGTCCCCCTCTCTCTCTCTCTGGTATTCCTCAGTCCCCCCCTCTCTCTCTCTCTGGTATTCCTCAGTCCCCCCTCTCTCTCTCTCTGGTATTCCTCAGTCCCCCCTCTCTCTCTCTGGTATTCCTCAGTCCCCCCCTCTCTCTCTCTCTCTCTGGTATTCCTCAGTCCCCCCCTCTCTCTCTCTCTCTCTGGTATTCCTCAGTCCCCTCTCTCTCTCTCTGGTATTCCTCAGTCCCCCCTCTCTCTCTCTCTGGTATTCCTCAGTCCCCCCTCTCTCTCTCTCTGGTATTCCTCAGTCCCCCCCTCTCTCTCTCTCTGGTATTCCTCAGTCCCCCCTCTCTCTCTCTCTGGTATTCCTCAGTCCCCCCCTCTCTCTCTCTCTGGTATTCCTCAGTCCCCCCTCTCTCTCTCTCTGGTATTCCTCAGTCCCCCTCTCTCTCTCTCTGGTATTCCTCAGTCCCCCTCTCTCTCTCTCTCTGGTATTCCTCAGTCCCCCCTCTCTCTGGTATTCCTCAGTCCCCCCTCTCTCTCTGGTATTCCTCAGTCCCCCTCTCTCTCTCTGGTATTCCTCAGTCCCCCTCTCTCTCTCTGGTATTCCTCAGTCCCCCTCTCTCTCTCTGGTATTCCTCAGTCCCCCTCTCTCTCTCTGGTATTCCTCAGTCCCCCTCTCTCTCTCTGGTATTCCTCAGTCCCCCCCTCTCTCTCTGGTATTCCTCAGTCCCCCTCTCTCTCTCTGGTATTCCTCAGAGTCCCTCCCTCTCTCTCTCTCTGGTATTCCTCAGAGTCCCCCTCTCTCTCTCTGGTATTCCTCAGTCGCCCCTCTGTCTCTGGTATTCCTCAGTCCCCCTCTCTCTCTCTCTGGTATTCCTCAGTCCCCCTCTCTCTCTCTCTCTGGTATTCCTCAGTCCCCCCTCTCTCTGGTATTCCTCAGTCCCCCCTCTCTCTCTGGTATTCCTCAGTCCCCCTCTCTCTCTCTGGTATTCCTCAGTCGCCCCTCTGTCTCTGGTATTCCTCAGTCCCCCCTCTCTCTCTCTGGTATTCCTCAGTCCCCCCTCTCTCTCTCTGGTATTCCTCAGTCCCCCTCTCTCTCTCTGGTATTCCTCAGTCCCCCCTCTCTCTCTGGTATTCCTCAGTCCCCCTCTCTCTCTCTCTGGTATTCCTCAGTCCCCCCTCTCTCTCTCTCTCTCTGGTATTCCTCAGTCCCCCCTCTCTCTCTCTGGTATTCCTCAGTCCCCCCTCTCTCTCTCTGGTATTCCTCAGTCCCCCCTCTCTCTCTCTGGTATTCCTCAGTCCCCCCTCTCTCTCTCTGGTATTCCTCAGTCCCCCCTCTCTCTCTGGTATTCCTCAGTCCCCCCTCTCTCTCTCTGGTATTCCTCAGTCCCCCCTCTCTCTCTGGTATTCCTCAGTCCCCCTCTCTCTCTCTCTGGTATTCCTCAGTCCCCCTCTCTCTCTCTCTGGTATTCCTCAGTCCCCCTCTCTCTCTCTCTGGTATTCCTCAGTCCCCCTCTCTCTCTCTCTGGTATTCCTCAGTCCCCCTCTCTCTCTCTGGTATTCCTCAGTCCCCCTCTCTCTCTCTGGTATTCCTCAGTCCCCCTCTCTCTCTCTGGTATTCCTCAGTCCCCCTCTCTCTCTCTGGTATTACTCAGTCCCCCTCTCTCTCTCTGGTATTCCTCAGAGTCCCTCCCTCTCTCTCTCTGGTATTCCTCAGAGTCCCCCTCTCCCTCTCTCTGGTATTCCTCAGAGTCCCCCCTCTCTCTCTCTCTCTGGCATTCCTCAGAGTCCCCCCTCTCTCTCTGGTATTCCTCAGAGTCCCCCCTCTCTCTCTGGTATTCCTCAGATTCCCCCCTCTCTCTCTCTGGTATTCCTCAGAGTCCCCCCTCTCTCTCTCTCTGGTATTCCTCAGAGTCCCCCCCTCTCTCTCTCTCTGGTATTCCTCAGAGTCCCCCCCTCTCTCTCTCTCTGGTATTCCTCAGAGTCCCCCCCTCTCTCTCTCTGGTATTCCTCAGAGTCCCCCCCTCTCTCTCTGGTATTCCTCAGAGTCCCCCTCTCTCTCTCTCTCTCTCTGGTATTCCTCAGAGTCCCCCCTCTCTCTCTGGTATTCCTCAGAGTCCCCCCTCTCTCTCTCTCTGGTATTCCTCAGAGTCCCCCCCTCTCTCTCTCTCTGGTATTCCTCAGAGTCCCCCCCTCTCTCTCTCTCTGGTATTCCTCAGAGTCCCCCCCTCTCTCTCTCTCTGGTATTCCTCAGAGTCCCCCCCTCTCTCTCTCTGGTATTCCTCAGAGTCCCCCCCTCTCTCTCTGGTATTCCTCAGAGTCCCCCCTCTCTCTCTCTCTCTCTCTGGTATTCCTCAGAGTCCCCCCTCTCTCTCTGGTATTCCTCAGAGTCCCCCCTCTCTCTCTCTCTGGTATTCCTCAGTCCCCCCTCTCTCTCTCTCTCTGGTATTCCTCAGTCCCCCCTCTCTCTCTCTCTGGTATTCCTCAGTCCCCCCCCTCTCTCTCTCTCTCTCTCTGGTATTCCTCAGTCCCCTCTCTCTCTCTCTCTGGTATTCCTCAGTCCCCCCCTCTCTCTCTCTCTGGTATTCCTCAGTCCCCCCTCTCTCTCTCTGGTATTCCTCAGTCCCCCCTCACTCTCTCTCTGGTATTCCTCATTCCCCCCCCTCTCTCTCTCTGGTATTCCTCAGTCCCCCCTCTCTCTCTCTCTGGTATTCCTCAGTCCCCCCTCTCTCTCTCTCTGGTATTCCTCAGTCCCCCTCTCTCTCTCTCTGGTATTCCTCAGCCCCCCTCTCTCTCTCTCTGGTATTCCTCAGCCCCCCTCTCTCTCTGGTATTCCTCAGTCCCCCTCTCTCTCTCTGGTATTCCTCAGTCCCCCCCTCTCTCTCTCTCTGGTATTCCTCAGTCCCCCTTTCTCTCTCTCTGGTATTCCTCAGTCCCCCTCTCTCTCTCTGGTATTCCTCAGTCCCCCCCCCTCTCTCTCTGGTATTCCTCAGTCCCCCCTCTCTCTCTCTGGTATTCCTCAGTCCCCCCTCTCTCTCTGGTATTCCTCAGTCCCCCCCCTCTCTCTCTGGTATTCCTCAGTCCCCCCTCTCTCTCTCTGGTATTCCTCAGACCCCCCTCTCTCTCTCTGGTATTCCTCAGTCCCCCCTCTCTCTCTCTGGTATTCCTCAGTCCCCCTCTCTCTCTCTGGTATTCCTCAGTCCCCCTCTCTCTCTCTGGTATTCCTCAGTCCCCCTCTCTCTCTCTCTGGTATTCCTCAGTCCCCCTCTCTCTCTCTGGTATTCCTTAGTCCCCCCCTCTCTCTCTGGTATTCCTCAGTCCCCCCTCTCTCTCTCTGGTATTCCTCAGTCCCCCCTCTCTCTCTCTGGTATTCCTCAGTCCCCCTCTCTCTCTCTCTGGTATTCCTCAGTCCCCCCTCTCTCTCTCTCTGGTATTCCTCAGTCCCCCCCCCCTCTCTCTCTCTCTCTCTGGTATTCCTCAGTCCCCCCTCTCTCTCTCTGGTATTCCTCAGTCCCCCCCTCTCTCTCTCTGGTATTCCTCAGTCCCCCCTCTCTCTCTCTCTCTCTGGTATTCCTCAGTCCCCTCTCTCTCTCTCTCTCTCTGGTATTCCTCAGTCCCCCCCTCTCTCTCTCTGGTATTCCTCAGTCCCCCCCTCTCTCTGGTATTCCTCAGTCCCCCTCTCTCTCTCTGGTATTCCTCAGTCCCCCTCTCTCTCTCTGGTATTCCTCAGTCCCCCTCTCTCTCTCTCTGGTATTCCTCAGTCCCCCCTCTCTCTCTCTGGTATTCCTCAGTCCCCCTCTCTCTCTCTGGTATTCCTCAGTCCCCCTCTCTCTCTCTGGTATTCCTCAGTCCCCCCCTCTCTCTCTCTCTGGTATTCCTCAGTCCCCCCTCTCTCTCTCTGGTATTCCTCAGTCCCCCTCTCTCTCTCTGGTATTCCTCAGTCCCCCTCTCTCTCTGATATTCCTCAGTCCCCCTCTCTCTGTCTGGTATTCCTCAGTCCCCCCTCTCTCTCTCTGGTATTCCTCAGTCCCCCCTCTCTCTCTCTGGTATTCCTCAGTCCCCCCTCTCTCTCTCTGGTATTCCTCAGTCCCCCCTCTCTCTCTGGTATTCCTCAGTCCCCCCTCTCTCTCTGGTATTCCTCATTCCCCCCCTCTCTCTCTCTGGTATTCCTCATTCCCCCCCTCTCTCTCTCTGGTATTCCTCATTCCCCCCCCTCTCTCTCTCTGGTATTCCTCAGTCCCCCCCCTCTCTCTCTCTGGTATTCCTCAGTCCCCCCTCTCTCTCTCTCTCTCTCTCTGGTATTCCTCAGTCCCCCCTCTCTCTCTGGTATTCCTCAGTCCCCCCTCTCTCTCTGGTATTCCTCAGCCCCCCTCTCTCTCTCTGGTATTCCTCAGCCCCCCTCTCTCTCTCTCTGGTATTCCTCAGTCCCCCCTCTCTCTCTGGTATTCCTCAGTCCCCCTCTCTCTCTCTGGTATTCCTCAGTCCCCCCTCTCTCTCTGGTATTCCTCAGTCCCCCCTCTCTCTCTCTGGTATTCCTCAGTCCCCCCCCTCTCTCTCTCTCTCTGGTATTCCTCAGTCCCCCCTCTCTCTCTCTCTCTGGTATTCCTCAGTCCCCCCCTCTCTCTCTCTCTGGTATTCCTCAGTCCCCCCTCTCTCTCTCTGGTATTCCTCAGTCCCCCCTCTCTCTCTGGTATTCCTCAGTCCCCCTCCCTCTCTCTCTCTCTCTGGTATTCCTCAGTCCCCCCTCTCTCTCTGGTATTCCTCAGTCCCCCCCTCTCTCTCTGGTATTCCTCAGTCCCCCCTCTCTCTCTGGTATTCCTCAGCCCCCCTCTCTCTCTCTGGTATTCCTCAGCCCCCCTCTCTCTCTCTCTGGTATTCCTCAGTCCCCCTCTCTCTCTCTGGTATTCCTCAGTCCCCTCTCTCTCTCTGGTATTCCTCAGTCCCCCCTCTCTCTCTGGTATTCCTCAGTCCCCCCTCTCTCTCTCTGGTATTCCTCAGTCCCCCCTCTCTCTCTCTCTCTGGTATTCCTCAGTCCCCCCTCTCTCTCTCTCTGGTATTCCTCAGTCCCCCCTCTCTCTCTCTCTGGTATTCCTCAGTCCCCCCTCTCTCTCTCTCTGGTATTCCTCAGTCCCCTCTCTCTCTCTCTCTGGTATTCCTCAGCCCCCCTCTCTCTCCCTCTGGTATTCCTCAGTCCCCCTCTCTCTCTCTGGTATTCCTCAGTCCCCCCTCTCTCTCTCTGGTATTCCTCAGTCCCCCCTCTCTCTCTCTGGTATTCCTCAGTCCCCCCTCTCTCTCTCTGGTATTCCTCAGTCCCCCCCTCTCTCTCTGGTATTCCTCAGTCCCCCTCTCTCTCTCTCTCTCTCTCTGGTATTCCTCAGTCCCCCCTCTCTCTCTCTGGTATTCCTCAGTCCCCCCTCTCTCTCTCTCTGGTATTCCTCAGTCCCCCCTCTCTCTCTCTCTCTCTGGTATTCCTCAGTCCCCCCTCTCTCTCTCTCTGGTATTCCTCAGTCCCCCTCTCTTTCTCTGGTATTCCTCAGTCCCCCCTCGCTCTCTGGTATTCCTCAGTCCCCCCTCGCTCTCTGGTATTCCTCAGTCCCCCCCTCGCTCTCTGGTATTCCTCAGTCCCCCCTCGCTCTCTGGCATTCCTCAGTCCCCCCCTCGCTCTCTGGTATTCCTCAGTCCCCCCTCTCTCTCTGGTATTCCTCAGTCCCCCCTCTCTCTCTCTGGTATTCCTCAGTCCCCCCTCTCTCTGGTATTCCTCAGTCCCCCCTCTCTCTCTGGTATTCCTCAGTCCCCCCCTCTCTCTCTGGTATTCCTCAGTCCCCCCCTCTCTCTCTGGTATTCCTCAGTCCCCCCCTCTCTCTCTGGTATTCCTCAGTCCCCCCTCTCTCTCTGGTATTCCTCAGTCCCCCCTCTCTCTCTGGTATTCCTCAGTCCCCCCTCTCTCTCTGGTATTCCTCAGTCCCCCCCTCTCTCTCTCTCTGGTATTCCTCAGTCCCCCCCTCTCTCTCTCTCTGGTATTCCTCAGTCCCCCCCTCTCTCTCTCTGGTATTCCTCAGTCCCCCCTCTCTCTCTTCTCTCTGGTATTCCTCAGTCCCCCCTCTCTCTCTCTGGTATTCCTCAGTCCCCCCCTCTCTCTCTCTGGTATTCCTCAGTCCCCCCCTCTCTCTCTCTCTCTGGTATTCCTCAGTCCCCCCTCTCTCTCTCTCTCTGGTATTCCTCAGTCCCCCCTCTCTCTCTCTCTGGTATTCCTCAGTCCCCCCCTCTCTCTCTCTGGTATTCCTCAGTCCCCCCTCTCTCTCTGGTATTCCTCAGTCCCCCCTCCCTCTCTCTCTCTCTCTGGTATTCCTCAGTCCCCCCTCTCTCTCTGGTATTCCTCAGTCCCCCCTCTCTCTCTGGTATTCCTCAGTCCCCCCTCTCTCTCTGGTATTCCTCAGTCCCCCCTCTCTCTCTGGTATTCCTCAGCCCCCCCTCTCTCTCTCTGGTATTCCTCAGCCCCCCTCTCTCTCTCTCTGGTATTCCTCAGTCCCCCTCTCTCTCTCTGGTATTCCTCAGTCCCCTCTCTCTCTCTGGTATTCCTCAGTCCCCCCTCTCTCTCTGGTATTCCTCAGTCCCCCCTCTCTCTCTCTGGTATTCCTCAGTCCCCCCTCTCTCTCTCTGGTATTCCTCAGTCCCCCCCTCTCTCTCTCTCTCTGGTATTCCTCAGTCCCCCCTCTCTCTCTCTCTGGTATTCCTCAGTCCCCCCTCTCTCTCTCTCTGGTATTCCTCAGTCCCCCCTCTCTCTCTCTCTGGTATTCCTCAGTCCCCTCTCTCTCTCTCTCTGGTATTCCTCAGCCCCCCCTCTCTCTCTCTCTGGTATTCCTCAGCCCCCCCTCTCTCTCTCTCCCTCTGGTATTCCTCAGTCCCCCTCTCTCTCTCTGGTATTCCTCAGTCCCCCCTCTCTCTCTCTGGTATTCCTCAGTCCCCCCTCTCTCTCTCTCTGGTATTCCTCAGTCCCCCTCTCTCTCTCTCTCTCTCTCTCTCTCTGGTATTCCTCAGTCCCCCCTCTCTCTCTCTGGTATTCCTCAGTCCCCCCTCTCTCTCTCTGGTATTCCTCAGTCCCCCTCTCTCTCTCTGGTATTCCTCAGTCCCCCTCTCTCTCTCTGGTATTCCTCAGTCCCCCCCCTCTCTCTCTCTCTGGTATTCCTCAGTCCCCCCTCTCTCTCTCTGGTATTCCTCAGTCCCCCTCTCTCTCTCTGGTATTCCTCAGTCCCCCTCTCTCTCTGATATTCCTCAGTCCCCCTCTCTCTGTCTGGTATTCCTCAGTCCCCCCTCTCTCTCTCTGGTATTCCTCAGTCCCCCCTCTCTCTCTCTGGTATTCCTCAGTCCCCCCTCTCTCTCTCTGGTATTCCTCAGTCCCCCCTCTCTCTCTGGTATTCCTCAGTCCCCCCTCTCTCTCTGGTATTCCTCATTCCCCCCCCTCTCTCTCTCTGGTATTCCTCAGTCCCCCCCCTCTCTCTCTCTGGTATTCCTCAGTCCCCCCCTCTCTCTCTCTGGTATTCCTCAGTCCCCCCCCCTCTCTCTCTGGTATTCCTCAGTCCCCCCTCTCTCTCTCTCTCTCTCTGGTATTCCTCAGTCCCCCCTCTCTCTCTGGTATTCCTCAGTCCCCCCTCTCTCTCTGGTATTCCTCAGCCCCCCTCTCTCTCTCTGGTATTCCTCAGCCCCCCTCTCTCTCTCTCTGGTATTCCTCAGTCCCCCCTCTCTCTCTGGTATTCCTCAGTCCCCCTCTCTCTCTCTGGTATTCCTCAGTCCCCCCTCTCTCTCTGGTATTCCTCAGTCCCCCCTCTCTCTCTCTGGTATTCCTCAGTCCCCCCCCTCTCTCTCTCTCTCTGGTATTCCTCAGTCCCCCCTCTCTCTCTCTCTCTCTGGTATTCCTCAGTCCCCCCTCTCTCTCTCTCTGGTATTCCTCAGTCCCCCCTCTCTCTCTCTGGTATTCCTCAGTCCCCCCTCTCTCTCTGGTATTCCTCAGTCCCCCTCCCTCTCTCTCTCTCTCTGGTATTCCTCAGTCCCCCCTCTCTCTCTGGTATTCCTCAGTCCCCCCTCTCTCTCTGGTATTCCTCAGTCCCCCCTCTCTCTCTGGTATTCCTCAGTCCCCCCTCTCTCTCTGGTATTCCTCAGCCCCCCCTCTCTCTCTCTGGTATTCCTCAGCCCCCCTCTCTCTCTCTCTGGTATTCCTCAGTCCCCCTCTCTCTCTCTGGTATTCCTCAGTCCCCTCTCTCTCTCTGGTATTCCTCAGTCCCCCCTCTCTCTCTGGTATTCCTCAGTCCCCCCTCTCTCTCTCTGGTATTCCTCAGTCCCCCCCTCTCTCTCTGGTATTCCTCAGTCCCTCTCTCTCTCTCTCTCTGGTATTCCTCAGTCCCCCCTCTCTCTCTCTGGTATTCCTCAGTCCCCCCTCTCTCTCTCTCTGGTATTCCTCAGTCCCCCCTCTCTCTCTCTCTCTCTGGTATTCCTCAGTCCCCCCTCTCTCTCTCTCTGGTATTCCTCAGTCCCCCTCTCTTTCTCTGGTATTCCTCAGTCCCCCCTCGCTCTCTGGTATTCCTCAGTCCCCCCTCGCTCTCTGGTATTCCTCAGTCCCCCCCTCGCTCTCTGGTATTCCTCAGTCCCCCCTCGCTCTCTGGTATTCCTCAGTCCCCCCCTCGCTCTCTGGTATTCCTCAGTCCCCCCTCTCTCTCTGGTATTCCTCAGTCCCCCCTCTCTCTCTCTGGTATTCCTCAGTCCCCCCTCTCTCTCTCTGGTATTCCTCAGTCCCCCCTCTCTCTCTGGTATTCCTCAGTCCCCCCCTCTCTCTCTGGTATTCCTCAGTCCCCCCCTCTCTCTCTGGTATTCCTCAGTCCCCCCCTCTCTCTCTGGTATTCCTCAGTCCCCCCTCTCTCTCTGGTATTCCTCAGTCCCCCCTCTCTCTCTGGTATTCCTCAGTCCCCCCCTCTCTCTCTCTCTGGTATTCCTCAGTCCCCCCCTCTCTCTCTCTCTGGTATTCCTCAGTCCCCCCCTCTCTCTCTCTCTGGTATTCCTCAGTCCCCCCTCTCTCTCTTCTCTCTGGTATTCCTCAGTCCCCCCTCTCTCTCTCTCTGGTATTCCTCAGTCCCCCCTCTCTCTCTCTGGTATTCCTCAGTCCCCCCCTCTCTCTCTCTCTCTGGTATTCCTCAGTCCCCCCCCTCTCTCTCTCTCTGGTATTCCTCAGTCCCCCCTCTCTCTCTCTCTCTCTGGTATTCCTCAGTCGCCCCCTCTCTCTCTCTGGTATTCCTCAGTCCCCCCTCTCTCTCTGGTATTCCTCAGTCCCCCCTCCCTCTCTCTCTCTCTCTGGTATTCCTCAGTCCCCCCTCTCTCTCTGGTATTCCTCAGTCCCCCCTCTCTCTCTGGTATTCCTCAGTCCCCCCTCTCTCTCTGGTATTCCTCAGTCCCCCCTCTCTCTCTGGTATTCCTCAGCCCCCCTCTCTCTCTCTCTGGTATTCCTCAGCCCCCCTCTCTCTCTCTCTGGTATTCCTCAGTCCCCCTCTCTCTCTCTGGTATTCCTCAGTCCCCTCTCTCTCTCTGGTATTCCTCAGTCCCCCCTCTCTCTCTGGTATTCCTCAGTCCCCCCTCTCTCTCTCTGGTATTCCTCAGTCCCCCCCTCTCTCTCTCTCTCTGGTATTCCTCAGTCCCCCCCTCTCTCTCTCTCTCTGGTATTCCTCAGTCCCCCCTCTCTCTCTCTCTGGTATTCCTCAGTCCCCTCTCTCTCTCTCTCTCTGGTATTCCTCAGTCCCCTCTCTCTCTCTCTCTCTGGTATTCCTCAGCCCCCCCTCTCTCTCTCTCCCTCTGGTATTCCTCAGTCCCCCTCTCTCTCTCTGGTATTCCTCAGTCCCCCCTCTCTCTCTCTGGTATTCCTCAGTCCCCCCTCTCTCTCTCTCTGGTATTCCTCAGTCCCCCTCTCTCTCTCTCTCTCTCTCTGGTATTCCTCAGTCCCCCCTCTCTCTCTCTGGTATTCCTCAGTCCCCCCTCTCTCTCTCTCTGGTATTCCTCAGTCCCCCCTCTCTCTCTCTCTGGTATTCCTCAGTCCCCCCTCTCTCTCTCTCTGGTATTCCTCAGTCCCCCCTCTCTCTCTCTGGTATTCCTCAGTCCCCCCTCGCTCTCTGGTATTCCTCAGTCCCCCCTCGCTCTCTGGTATTCCTCAGTCCCCCCTCGCTCTCTGGTATTCCTCAGTCCCCCCCTCGCTCTCTGGTATTCCTCAGTCCCCCCCTCGCTCTCTGGTATTCCTCAGTCCCCCCCTCGCTCTCTGGTATTCCTCAGTCCCCCCCTCGCTCTCTGGTATTCCTCAGTCCCCCCCTCGCTCTCTGGTATTCCTCAGTCCCCCCCTCGCTCTCTGGTATTCCTCAGTCCCCCCTCTCTCTCTGGTATTCCTCAGTCCCCCCTCTCTCTCTCTGGTATTCCTCAGTCCCCCCTCTCTCTCTCTGGTATTCCTCAGTCCCCCCTCTCTCTCTCTGGTATTCCTCAGTCCCCCCTCTCTCTCTCTGGTATTCCTCAGTCCCCCCTCTCTCTCTGGTATTCCTCAGTCCCCCCCCTCTCTCTCTGGTATTCCTCAGTCCCCCCCTCTCTCTCTGGTATTCCTCAGTCCCCCCCTCTCTCTCTGGTATTCCTCAGTCCCCCCTCTCTCTCTGGTATTCCTCAGTCCCCCCTCTCTCTCTGGTATTCCTCAGTCCCCCCTCTCTCTCTCTCTCTGGTATTCCTCAGTCCCCCCCTCTCTCTCTCTCTGGTATTCCTCAGTCCCCCCTCTCTCTCTTCTCTCTGGTATTCCTCAGTCCCCCCTCTCTCTCTTCTCTCTGGTATTCCTCAGTCCCCCCTCTCTCTCTCTGGTATTCCTCAGTCCCCCCTCTCTCTCTCTCTCTCTCTGGTATTCCTCAGTCCCCCCTCTCTCTCTCTCTCTCTGATATTCCTCAGCCCCCCTCTCTCTCTCTGGTATTCCTCAGCCCCCCTCTCTCTCTGGTATTCCTCAGCCCCCCTCTCTCTCTCTGGTATTCCTTAGCCCCCCTCTCGCTCTCTGGTATTCCTTAGCCCCCCTCTCGCTCTCTGGTATTCCTCAGTCCCCCCTCTCTCTGGTATTCCTCAGTCCCCCCTCTCTCTCTCTGGTATTCCTCAGTCCCCCCTCTCTCTCTCTGGTATTCCTCAGTCCCTCCTCTCTCTCTGGTATTCCTCAGTCCCCCCTCTCTCTCTGGTATTACTCAGTCCCCCCTCTCTCTCTCTCTGGTATTACTCGGTCCCCCCCTCTCTCTCTCTCTGGTATTCCTCAGTCCCCCTCTCTCTCTCTCTGGTATTCCTCAGTCCCCCTCTCTCTCTCTCTCTGGTATTCCTCAGTCCCCCTCTCTCTCTCTCGCTGGTATTCCTCAGAGTCCCCCCTCTCTCTCGCTGGTATTCCTCAGAGTCCCCCCCTCTCTCTCGCTGGTATTCCTCAGAGTCCCCCCCTCTCTCTCTCTGGTATTCCTCAGAGTCCCCCCTCTCTCTCTCTGGTATTCCTCAGAGTCCCCCCTCTCTCTCTCTCTCTGGTATTCCTCAGAGTCCCCCCTCTCTCTCTGGTATTCCTCAGTCCCCCCCTCTCTCTCTGGTATTTCTCAGTCCCCCCCTCTCTCTCTGGTATTCCTCAGTCCCCCCCTCTCTCTCTGGTATTCCTCAGTCCCCCCCTCTCTCTCTGGTATTCCTCAGTCCCCCCTCTCTCTCTCTCTGGTATTCCTCAGTCCCCCCTCTCTCTCTCTCTGGTATTCCTCAGTCCCCCCTCTCTCTCTCTCTCTGGTATTCCTCAGTCCCCCCTCTCTCTCTCTCTGGTATTCCTCAGTCCCCCCTCTCTCTCTCTCTGGTATTCCTCAGTCCCCCCTCTCTCTCTCTCTCTGGTATTCCTCAGTCCCCCTCTCTCTCTCTCTGGTATTCCTCAGTCCCCCCTCTCTCTCTCTGGTATTCCTCAGTCCCCCTCTCTCTCTCTCTCTCTGGTATTCCTCAGTCCCCCCTCTCTCTCTCTCTGGTATTCCTCAGTCCCCCTCTCTCTCTCTCTGGTATTCCTCAGTCCCCCCCTCTCTCTCTGGTATTCCTCAGTCCCCCTCTCTCTGGTATTCCTCAGTCCCCCCCCCTCTCTCTCTCTCTGGTATTCCTCAGTCCCCCCTCTCTCTCTCTCTCTCTGGTATTCCTCAGTCCCCCCTCTCTCTCTCTCTCTCTGGTATTCCTCAGTCCCCCTCTCTCTCTCTCTGGTATTCCTCAGTCCCCCTCTCTCTCTCTCTGGTATTCCTCAGTTCCCCCTCTCTCTCTCTGGTATTCCTCAGTCCCCCTCTCTCTCTCTGGTATTCCTCAGTCCCCCTCTCTCTCTCTGGTATTCCTCAGTCCCCCCTCTCTCTCTCTGGTATTCCTCAGTCCCCCCTCTCTCTCTCTGGTATTCCTCAGTCCCCCCTCTCTCTCTCTCTCTGGTATTCCTCAGTCCCCCCTCTCTCTCTCTCTCTGGTATTCCTCGTCCCCCCTCTCTCTCTCTGGTATTCCTCAGTCCCCCCTCTCTCTCTGGTATTCCTCAGTCCCCCCTCTCTCTCTCTCTCTCTCTCTCTCTCTCTCTGGTATTCCTCAGTCCCCCCTCTCTCTCTCGCTCTCTGGTATTCCTCAGTCCCCCCCTCTCTCTCTGGTATTCCTCAGTTCTCTCTCTCTCTCTCTGGTATTCCTCAGTCCCCCCTCTCTCTCTCTGGTATTCCTCAGTCCCCCCTCTCTCTCTGGTATTCCTCCGTCCCCCCTCTCTCTCTGGTATTCCTCAGTCCCCCCCTCTCTCTCTGGTATTCCTCAGTCCCCCCCTCTCTCTCTGGTATTCCTCAGTCCCCCCTCTCTCTCTGGTATTCCTCAGTCCCCCCTCTCTCTCTGGTATTCCTCAGTCCCCCCCTCCTCTCTCTCTCTCTGGTATTCCTCAGTCCCCCCTCTCTCTCTCTCTGGTATTCCTCAGTCCCCCCTCTCTCTCTCTCTGGTATTCCTCAGTCCCCCCTCTCTCTCTTCTCTCTGGTATTCCTCAGTCCCCCCTCTCTCTCTCTCTGGTATTCCTCAGTCCCCCCTCTCTCTCTCTGGTATTCCTCAGTCCCCCCCTCTCTCTCTCTCTCTGGTATTCCTCAGTCCCCCCCCTCTCTCTCTCTCTCTGGTATTCCTCAGTCCCCCCTCTCTCTCTCTCTCTCTGGTATTCCTCAGTCCCCCCCTCTCTCTCTCTGGTATTCCTCAGTCCCCCCTCTCTCTCTGGTATTCCTCAGTCCCCCCTCCCTCTCTCTCTCTCTCTTGTATTCCTCAGTCCCCCCTCTCTCTCTGGTATTCCTCAGTCCCCCCTCTCTCTCTGGTATTCCTCAGTCCCCCCTCTCTCTCTGGTATTCCTCAGTCCCCCCTCTCTCTCTGGTATTCCTCAGCCCCCCCTCTCTCTCTCTGGTATTCCTCAGCCCCCCTCTCTCTCTCTCTGGTATTCCTCAGTCCCCCTCTCTCTCTCTGGTATTCCTCAGTCCCCTCTCTCTCTCTGGTATTCCTCAGTCCCCCCTCTCTCTCTGGTATTCCTCAGTCCCCCCTCTCTCTCTCTGGTATTCCTCAGTCCCCCCCTCTCTCTCTCTCTGGTATTCCTCAGTCCCCCCTCTCTCTCTCTCTGGTATTCCTCAGTCCCCCCCTCTCTCTCTCTCTGGTATTCCTCAGTCCCCCCTCTCTCTCTCTCTGGTATTCCTCAGTCCCCTCTCTCTCTCTGGTATTCCTCAGCCCCCTCTCTCTCTCTCCCTCTGGTATTCCTCAGTCCCCCTCTCTCTCTCTGGTATTCCTCAGTCCCCCCTCTCTCTCTCTGGTATTCCTCAGTCCCCCCCTCTCTCTCTCTCTCTGGTATTCCTCAGTCCCCCCCTCTCTCTCTCTCTCTGGTATTCCTCAGTCCCCCCTCTCTCTCTCTGGTATTCCTCAGTCCCCCCCTCTCTCTCTCTCTGGTATTCCTCAGTCCCCCCCCTCTCTCTCTCTCTCTGGTATTCCTCAGTCCCCCCTCTCTCTCTCTCTCTGGTATTCCTCAGTCCCCCTCTCTCTCTCTGGTATTCCTCAGTCCCCCCTCGCTCTCTGGTATTCCTCAGTCCCCCCTCGCTCTCTGGTATTCCTCAGTCCCCCCCTCGCTCTCTGGTATTCCTCAGTCCCCCCTCTCTCTCTCTGGTATTCCTCAGTCCCCCCTCTCTCTCTCTGGTATTCCTCAGTCCCCCCTCTCTCTCTCTGGTATTCCTCAGTCCCCCCCTCTCTCTCTCTCTCTGGTATTCCTCAGTCCCCCTCTCTCTCTCTCTGGTATTCCTCAGTCCCCCCTCTCTCTCTCTCTCTCTGGTATTCCTCAGTCCCCCCCTCTCTCTCTCTGGTATTCCTCAGTCCCCCCTCTCTCTCTGGTATTCCTCAGTCCCCCCTCCCTCTCTCTCTCTCTCTTGTATTCCTCAGTCCCCCCTCTCTCTCTGGTATTCCTCAGTCCCCCCTCTCTCTCTGGTATTCCTCAGTCCCCCCTCTCTCTCTGGTATTCCTCAGTCCCCCCTCTCTCTCTGGTATTCCTCAGCCCCCCTCTCTCTCTCTGGTATTCCTCAGCCCCCCTCTCTCTCTCTCTGGTATTCCTCAGTCCCCCTCTCTCTCTCTGGTATTCCTCAGTCCCCTCTCTCTCTCTGGTATTCCTCAGTCCCCCCTCTCTCTCTGGTATTCCTCAGTCCCCCCTCTCTCTCTCTGGTATTCCTCAGTCCCCCCCTCTCTCTCTCTCTCTGGTATTCCTCAGTCCCCCCTCTCTCTCTCTCTGGTATTCCTCAGTCCCCCCCCTCTCTCTCTCTCTGGTATTCCTCAGTCCCCCCTCTCTCTCTCTGGTATTCCTCAGTCCCCTCTCTCTCTCTCTGGTATTCCTCAGTCCCCCCTCTCTCTCTCTGGTATTCCTCAGTCCCCCCCTCTCTCTCTCTCTGGTATTCCTCAGTCCCCCCTCTGTCTCTCTGGTATTCCTCAGTCCCCCTCTCTCTCTCTGTTATTCCTCAGTCCCCCTCTCTCTCTCTCTCTGGTATTCTTCAGTCCCCCCTCTCTCTCTCTGGTATTCCTCAGTCCCCCCCTCTCTCTCTCTGGTATTCCTCAGTCCCCCCTCTCTCTCTCTCTGGTATTCCTCAGTCCCCCCTCTCTCTCTCTCTGGTATTCCTCAGTCCCCCCTCTCTCTCTCTCTGGTATTCCTCAGTCCCCTCTCTCTCTCTCTCTGGTATTCCTCAGCCCCCCCTCTCTCTCTCTCCCTCTGGTATTCCTCAGTCCCCCTCTCTCTCTCTGGTATTCCTCAGTCCCCCCTCTCTCTCTCTGGTATTCCTCAGTCCCCCCTCTCTCTCTCTCTGGTATTCCTCAGTCCCCCTCTCTCTCTCTCTCTCTCTGGTATTCCTCAGTCCCCCCTCTCTCTCTCTGGTATTCCTCAGTCCCCCCTCTCTCTCTCTCTGGTATTCCTCAGTCCCCCCTCTCTCTCTCTCTGGTATTCCTCAGTCCCCCCTCTCTCTCTCTCTCTCTGGTATTCCTCAGTCCCCCTCTCTCTCTCTGGTATTCCTCAGTCCCCCCTCGCTCTCTGGTATTCCTCAGTCCCCCCTCGCTCTCTGGTATTCCTCAGTCCCCCCTCGCTCTCTGGTATTCCTCAGTCCCCCCCTCGCTCTCTGGTATTCCTCAGTCCCCCCCTCGCTCTCTGGTATTCCTCAGTCCCCCCCTCGCTCTCTGGTATTCCTCAGTCCCCCCCTCGCTCTCTGGTATTCCTCAGTCCCCCCTCTCTCTCTGGTATTCCTCAGTCCCCCCTCTCTCTCTCTGGTATTCCTCAGTCCCCCCTCTCTCTCTCTGGTATTCCTCAGTCCCCCCTCTCTCTCTGGTATTCCTCAGTCCCCCCCTCTCTCTCTGGTATTCCTCAGTCCCCCCCTCTCTCTCTGGTATTCCTCAGTCCCCCCCTCTCTCTCTGGTATTCCTCAGTCCCCCCCTCTCTCTCTGGTATTCCTCAGTCCCCCCTCTCTCTCTGGTATTCCTCAGTCCCCCCTCTCTCTCTGGTATTCCTCAGTCCCCCCTCTCTCTCTCTCTGGTATTCCTCAGTCCCCCCCTCTCTCTCTCTCTCTGGTATTCCTCAGTCCCCCCTCTCTCTCTTCTCTCTGGTATTCCTCAGTCCCCTCTCTCTTCTCTCTGGTATTCCTCAGTCCCCCCCTCTCTCTCTCTGGTATTCCTCAGTCCCCCCTCTCTCTCTCTCTCTCTCTCTGGTATTCCTCAGTCCCCCCCTCTCTCTCTCTCTCTCTGATATTCCTCAGCCCCCCTCTCTCTCTCTGGTATTCCTCAGCCCCCCTCTCTCTCTGGTATTCCTCAGCCCCCCTCTCTCTCTCTGGTATTCCTCAGCCCCCCTCTCTCTCTCTGGTATTCCTTAGCCCCCCTCTCGCTCTCTGGTATTCCTTAGCCCCCCTCTCGCTCTCTGGTATTCCTCAGTCCCCCCTCTCTCTGGTATTCCTCAGTCCCCCCTCTCTCTCTCTGGTATTCCTCAGTCCCCCCTCTCTCTCTCTGGTATTCCTCAGTCCCTCCTCTCTCTCTGGTATTCCTCAGTCCCCCCTCTCTCTCTGGTATTACTCAGTCCCCCCCTCTCTCTCTCTGGTATTACTCGGTCCCCCCCTCTCTCTCTCTCTCTGGTATTCCTCAGTCCCCCTCTCTCTCTCTCTGGTATTCCTCAGTCCCCCTCTCTCTCTCTCTCTGGTATTCCTCAGTCCCCCTCTCTCTCTCTCTCGCTGGTATTCCTCAGAGTCCCCCCTCTCTCTCGCTGGTATTCCTCAGAGTCCCCCCCTCTCTCTCGCTGGTATTCCTCAGAGTCCCCCCCTCTCTCTCTCTGGTATTCCTCAGAGTCCCCCCTCTCTCTCTCTGGTATTCCTCAGAGTCCCCCCTCTCTCTCTCTGGTATTCCTCAGAGTCCCCCCTCTCTCTCTGGTATTCCTCAGTCCCCCCCTCTCTCTCTGGTATTCCTCAGTCCCCCCCTCTCTCTCTGGTATTCCTCAGTCCCCCCCTCTCTCTCTGGTATTCCTCAGTCCCCCCCTCTCTCTCTGGTATTCCTCAGTCCCCCCTATCTCTCTCTGGTATTCCTCAGTCCCCCCTCTCTCTCTCTGGTATTCCTCAGCCCCCCTCTCTCTCTCTCTGGTATTCCTCAGTCCCCCTCTCTCTCTCTGGTATTCCTCAGTCCCCTCTCTCTCTCTGGTATTCCTCAGTCCCCCCTCTCTCTCTGGTATTCCTCAGTCCCCCCTCTCTCTCTCTGGTATTCCTCAGTCCCCCCCTCTCTCTCTCTCTGGTATTCCTCAGTCCCCCCTCTCTCTCTCTCTGGTATTCCTCAGTCCCCCCCTCTCTCTCTCTCTGGTATTCCTCAGTCCCCCCTCTCTCTCTCTCTGGTATTCCTCAGTCCCCTCTCTCTCTCTGGTATTCCTCAGCCCCCTCTCTCTCTCTCCCTCTGGTATTCCTCAGTCCCCCTCTCTCTCTCTGGTATTCCTCAGTCCCCCCTCTCTCTCTCTGGTATTCCTCAGTCCCCCCCTCTCTCTCTCTCTCTGGTATTCCTCAGTCCCCCCCTCTCTCTCTCTCTCTGGTATTCCTCAGTCCCCCCTCTCTCTCTCTGGTATTCCTCAGTCCCCCCTCTCTCTCTCTCTGGTATTCCTCAGTCCCCCCCCCTCTCTCTCTCTCTCTGGTATTCCTCAGTCCCCCCTCTCTCTCTCTCTCTGGTATTCCTCAGTCCCCCTCTCTCTCTCTGGTATTCCTCAGTCCCCCCTCGCTCTCTGGTATTCCTCAGTCCCCCCTCGCTCTCTGGTATTCCTCAGTCCCCCCCTCGCTCTCTGGTATTCCTCAGTCCCCCCTCTCTCTCTCTGGTATTCCTCAGTCCCCCCTCTCTCTCTCTGGTATTCCTCAGTCCCCCCTCTCTCTCTCTGGTATTCCTCAGTCCCCCCCTCTCTCTCTCTCTCTGGTATTCCTCAGTCCCCCTCTCTCTCTCTCTGGTATTCCTCAGTCCCCCCTCTCTCTCTCTCTCTCTGGTATTCCTCAGTCCCCCCCTCTCTCTCTCTGGTATTCCTCAGTCCCCCCTCTCTCTCTGGTATTCCTCAGTCCCCCCTCCCTCTCTCTCTCTCTCTTGTATTCCTCAGTCCCCCCTCTCTCTCTGGTATTCCTCAGTCCCCCCTCTCTCTCTGGTATTCCTCAGTCCCCCCTCTCTCTCTGGTATTCCTCAGTCCCCCCTCTCTCTCTGGTATTCCTCAGCCCCCCTCTCTCTCTCTGGTATTCCTCAGCCCCCCTCTCTCTCTCTGGTATTCCTCAGTCCCCCTCTCTCTCTCTGGTATTCCTCAGTCCCCTCTCTCTCTCTGGTATTCCTCAGTCCCCCCTCTCTCTCTGGTATTCCTCAGTCCCCCCTCTCTCTCTCTGGTATTCCTCAGTCCCCCCCTCTCTCTCTCTCTCTGGTATTCCTCAGTCCCCCCTCTCTCTCTCTCTGGTATTCCTCAGTCCCCCCCCTCTCTCTCTCTCTGGTATTCCTCAGTCCCCCCTCTCTCTCTCTGGTATTCCTCAGTCCCCTCTCTCTCTCTCTGGTATTCCTCAGTCCCCCCTCTCTCTCTCTGGTATTCCTCAGTCCCCCCCTCTCTCTCTCTCTGGTATTCCTCAGTCCCCCCTCTGTCTCTCTGGTATTCCTCAGTCCCCCTCTCTCTCTCTGTTATTCCTCAGTCCCCCTCTCTCTCTCTCTCTGGTATTCTTCAGTCCCCCCTCTCTCTCTCTGGTATTCCTCAGTCCCCCCCTCTCTCTCTCTGGTATTCCTCAGTCCCCCCCTCTCTCTCTCTCTGGTATTCCTCAGTCCCCCCTCTCTCTCTCTCTGGTATTCCTCAGTCCCCCCTCTCTCTCTCTCTGGTATTCCTCAGTCCCCTCTCTCTCTCTCTCTGGTATTCCTCAGCCCCCCCTCTCTCTCTCTCCCTCTGGTATTCCTCAGTCCCCCTCTCTCTCTCTGGTATTCCTCAGTCCCCCCTCTCTCTCTCTGGTATTCCTCAGTCCCCCCTCTCTCTCTCTCTGGTATTCCTCAGTCCCCCTCTCTCTCTCTCTCTCTCTCTGGTATTCCTCAGTCCCCCCTCTCTCTCTCTGGTATTCCTCAGTCCCCCCCTCTCTCTCTCTCTGGTATTCCTCAGTCCCCCCTCTCTCTCTCTCTCTGGTATTCCTCAGTCCCCCCTCTCTCTCTCTCTCTCTGGTATTCCTCAGTCCCCCTCTCTCTCTCTGGTATTCCTCAGTCCCCCCTCGCTCTCTGGTATTCCTCAGTCCCCCCTCGCTCTCTGGTATTCCTCAGTCCCCCCCTCGCTCTCTGGTATTCCTCAGTCCCCCCCCTCGCTCTCTGGTATTCCTCAGTCCCCCCCTCGCTCTCTGGTATTCCTCAGTCCCCCCCTCGCTCTCTGGTATTCCTCAGTCCCCCCCTCGCTCTCTGGTATTCCTCAGTCCCCCCCTCGCTCTCTGGTATTCCTCAGTCCCCCCTCTCTCTCTGGTATTCCTCAGTCCCCCCCTCTCTCTCTCTGGTATTCCTCAGTCCCCCCCTCTCTCTCTGGTATTCCTCAGTCCCCCCCTCTCTCTCTGGTATTCCTCAGTCCCCCCCTCTCTCTCTGGTATTCCTCAGTCCCCCCCTCTCTCTCTGGTATTCCTCAGTCCCCCCCTCTCTCTCTGGTATTCCTCAGTCCCCCCTCTCTCTCTGGTATTCCTCAGTCCCCCCTCTCTCTCTGGTATTCCTCAGTCCCCCCTCTCTCTCTCTCTGGTATTCCTCAGTCCCCCCCTCTCTCTCTCTCTCTGGTATTCCTCAGTCCCCCCTCTCTCTCTTCTCTCTGGTATTCCTCAGTCCCCCCTCTCTCTCTCTGGTATTCCTCAGTCCCCCCTCTCTCTCTCTCTCTCTCTCTGGTATTCCTCAGTCCCCCCTCTCTCTCTCTCTCTCTGATATTCCTCAGCCCCCCTCTCTCTCTCTGGTATTCCTCAGCCCCCCTCTCTCTCTGGTATTCCTCAGCCCCCCTCTCTCTCTCTGGTATTCCTCAGCCCCCCTCTCTCTCTCTGGTATTCCTTAGCCCCCCTCTCGCTCTCTGGTATTCCTTAGCCCCCCTCTCGCTCTCTGGTATTCCTCAGTCCCCCCTCTCTCTGGTATTCCTCAGTCCCCCCTCTCTCTCTCTGGTATTCCTCAGTCCCCCCTCTCTCTCTCTGGTATTCCTCAGTCCCTCCTCTCTCTCTGGTATTCCTCAGTCCCCCCTCTCTCTCTGGTATTACTCAGTCCCCCCTCTCTCTCTCTGGTATTACTCGGTCCCCCCCCTCTCTCTCTCTCTCTGGTATTCCTCAGTCCCCCTCTCTCTCTCTCTGGTATTCCTCAGTCCCCCTCTCTCTCTCTCTCTGGTATTCCTCAGTCCCCCTCTCTCTCTCTCTCGCTGGTATTCCTCAGAGTCCCCCCTCTCTCTCGCTGGTATTCCTCAGAGTCCCCCCCTCTCTCTCGCTGGTATTCCTCAGAGTCCCCCCCTCTCTCTCTCTGGTATTCCTCAGAGTCCCCCCTCTCTCTCTCTGGTATTCCTCAGAGTCCCCCCTCTCTCTCTCTCTGGTATTCCTCAGAGTCCCCCCTCTCTCTCTGGTATTCCTCAGTCCCCCCCTCTCTCTCTGGTATTCCTCAGTCCCCCCCTCTCTCTCTGGTATTCCTCAGTCCCCCCCTCTCTCTCTGGTATTCCTCAGTCCCCCCCTCTCTCTCTGGTATTCCTCAGTCCCCCCTATCTCTCTCTGGTATTCCTCAGTCCCCCCTCTCTCTCTCTCTGGTATTCCTCAGTCCCCCCTCTCTCTCTCTCTCTCTGGTATTCCTCAGTCCCCCCTCTCTCTCTCTCTGGTATTCCTCAGTCCCCCCCTCTCTCTCTCTCTGGTATTCCTCAGTCCCCCTCTCTCTCTCTCTGGTATTCCTCAGTCCCCCCTCTCTCTCTCTGGTATTCCTCAGTCCCCCTCTCTCTCTCTCTCTCTGGTATTCCTCAGTCCCCCCTCTCTCTCTCTCTGGTATTCCTCAGTCCCCCTCTCTCTGGTATTCCTCAGTCCCCCCCTCTCTCTCTGGTATTCCTCAGTCCCCCTCTCTCTGGTATTCCTCAGTCCCCCCCTCTCTCTCTCTCTGGTATTCCTCAGTCCCCCCTCTCTCTCTCTCTCTCTGGTATTCCTCAGTCCCCCCTCTCTCTCTCTCTCTCTGGTATTCCTCAGTCCCCCTCTCTCTCTCTCTGGTATTCCTCAGTCCCCCTCTCTCTCTCTCTGGTATTCCTCAGTTCCCCCTCTCTCTCTCTGGTATTCCTCAGTCCCCCTCTCTCTCTCTGGTATTCCTCAGTCCCCCTCTCTCTCTCTGGTATTCCTCAGTCCCCCCCTCTCTCTCTCTGGTATTCCTCAGTCCCCCCTCTCTCTCTCTGGTATTCCTCAGTCCCCCCTCTCTCTCTCTCTCTGGTATTCCTCAGTCCCCCCTCTCTCTCTCTCTGGTATTCCTCAGTCCCCCCTCTCTCTCTCTGGTATTCCTCAGTCCCCCCTCTCTCTCTCTGGTATTCCTCAGTCCCCCCTCTCTCTCTGGTATTCCTCAGTCCCCCCCTCTCTCTCTCTCTCTCTCTCTCTGGTATTCCTCAGTCCCCCCTCTCTCTCTCGCTCTCTGGTATTCCTCAGTTCTCTCTCTCTCTCTCTGGTATTCCTCAGTCCCCCCTCTCTCTCTCTGGTATTCCTCAGTCCCCCCTCTCTCTCTGGTATTCCTCAGTCCCCCCTCTCTCTCTGGTATTCCTCAGTCCCCCCCTCTCTCTCTGGTATTCCTCAGTCCCCCCCTCTCTCTCTGGTATTCCTCAGTCCCCCCTCTCTCTCTGGTATTCCTCAGTCCCCCCTCTCTCTCTGGTATTCCTCAGTCCCCCCCTCTCTCTCTCTCTCTCTGGTATTCCTCAGTCCCCCCTCTCTCTCTCGCTCTCTGGTATTCCTCAGTCCCCCTCTCTCTCTGGTATTCCTCAGTCCCCCCCTCTCTCTCTGGTATTCCTCAGTCCCCCCTCTCTCTCTGGTATTCCTCAGTCCCCCCTCTCTCTCTGGTATTCCTCAGTCCCCCCCTCTCTCTCTCTCTCTCTCTCTCTGGTATTCCTCAGTCCCCCCTCTCTCTCTCGCTCTCTGGTATTCCTCAGTCCCCCTCTCTCTCTGGTATTCCTCAGTTCTCTCTCTCTCTCTCTGGTATTCCTCAGTCCCCCCTCTCTCTCTCTGGTATTCCTCAGTCCCCCCTCTCTCTCTGGTATTCCTCAGTCCCCCCTCTCTCTCTGGTATTCCTCAGTCCCCCCTCTCTCTCTGGTATTCCTCAGTCCCCCCCTCTCTCTCTGGTATTCCTCAGTCCCCCCTCTCTCTCTGGTATTCCTCAGTCCCCCCTCTCTCTCTGGTATTCCTCAGTCCCCCCCTCTCTCTCTCTCTGGTATTCCTCAGAGTCCCCCCTCTCTCTCTCTCTGGTATTCCTCAGTCCCCCCTCTCTCTCTCTCTGGTATTCCTCAGTCCCCCCTCTCTCTCTCTCTGGTATTCCTCAGTCCCCCCTCTCTCTCTTCTCTCTGGTATTCCTCAGTCCCCCCTCTCTCTCTCTGGTATTCCTCAGTCCCCCCTCAGTCCCCCTCTCTCTCTCTGGTATTCCTCAGTCCCCCCTCGCTCTCTGGTATTCCTCAGTCCCCCCTCGCTCTCTGGTATTCCTCAGTCCCCCCCTCGCTCTCTGGTATTCCTCAGTCCCCCTCTCTCTCTCTGGTATTCCTCAGTCCCCCCTCTCTCTCTCTGGTATTCCTCAGTCCCCCCTCTCTCTCTCTGGTATTCCTCAGTCCCCCCCCCTCTCTCTCTCTCTCTGGTATTCCTCAGTCCCCCTCTCTCTCTCTCTCTGGTATTCCTCAGTCCCCCCTCTCTCTCTCTCTCTCTGGTATTCCTCAGTCCCCCCCTCTCTCTCTCTGGTATTCCTCAGTCCCCCCTCTCTCTCTGGTATTCCTCAGTCCCCTCTCCCTCTCTCTCTCTCTCTTGTATTCCTCAGTCCCCCCTCTCTCTCTGGTATTCCTCAGTCCCCCCTCTCTCTCTGGTATTCCTCAGTCCCCCCTCTCTCTCTGGTATTCCTCAGTCCCCCCCTCTCTCTCTGGTATTCCTCAGCCCCCCCTCTCTCTCTCTGGTATTCCTCAGCCCCCCTCTCTCTCTCTCTGGTATTCCTCAGTCCCCCTCTCTCTCTCTGGTATTCCTCAGTCCCCTCTCTCTCTCTGGTATTCCTCAGTCCCCCCTCTCTCTCTGGTATTCCTCAGTCCCCCCTCTCTCTCTCTGGTATTCCTCAGTCCCCCCCTCTCTCTCTCTCTCTGGTATTCCTCAGTCCCCCCTCTCTCTCTCTCTGGTATTCCTCAGTCCCCCCCCTCTCTCTCTCTCTGGTATTCCTCAGTCCCCCCTCTCTCTCTCTGGTATTCCTCAGTCCCCTCTCTCTCTCTCTGGTATTCCTCAGTCCCCCCTCTCTCTCTCTGGTATTCCTCAGTCCCCCCTCTCTCTCTCTGGTATTCCTCAGTCCCCCCCCTCTCTCTCTCTCTCTGGTATTCCTCAGTCCCCCCTCTCTCTCTCTCTGGTATTCCTCAGTCCCCCCTCTCTCTCTCTCTCTCTGGTATTCCTCAGTCCCCCCCCTCTCTCTCTCTGGTATTCCTCAGTCCCCCCTCTCTCTCTGGTATTCCTCAGTCCCCCCTCCCTCTCTCTCTCTCTCTCTTGTATTCCTCAGTCCCCCCTCTCTCTCTGGTATTCCTCAGTCCCCCCTCTCTCTCTGGTATTCCTCAGTCCCCCCTCTCTCTCTGGTATTCCTCAGTCCCCCCTCTCTCTCTGGTATTCCTCAGCCCCCCCTCTCTCTCTCTGGTATTCCTCAGCCCCCCTCTCTCTCTCTCTGGTATTCCTCAGTCCCCCTCTCTCTCTCTGGTATTCCTCAGTCCCCTCTCTCTCTCTGGTATTCCTCAGTCCCCCTCTCTCTCTGGTATTCCTCAGTCCCCCCTCTCTCTCTCTGGTATTCCTCAGTCCCCCCCTCTCTCTCTCTCTCTGGTATTCCTCAGTCCCCCCTCTCTCTCTCTCTCTGGTATTCCTCAGTCCCCCCTCTCTCTCTCTCTGGTATTCCTCAGTCCCCCCTCTCTCTCTCTCTGGTATTCCTCAGTCCCCTCTCTCTCTCTCTCTCTGGTATTCCTCAGCCCCCCTCTCTCTCTCTCCCTCTGGTATTCCTCAGTCCCCCTCTCTCTCTCTGGTATTCCTCAGTCCCCCCTCTCTCTCTCTGGTATTCCTCAGTCCCCCCCTCTCTCTCTCTCTCTGGTATTCCTCAGTCCCCCTCTCTCTCTCTCTCTCTCTCTCTGGTATTCCTCAGTCCCCCTCTCTCTCTCTCTCTCTCTCTCTGGTATTCCTCAGTCCCCCCTCTCTCTCTCTGGTATTCCTCAGTCCCCCCTCTCTCTCTCTCTGGTATTCCTCAGTCCCCCCCCTCTCTCTCTCTCTGGTATTCCTCAGTCCCCCCTCTCTCTCTCTCTCTGGTATTCCTCAGTCCCCCTCTCTCTCTCTGGTATTCCTCAGTCCCCCCTCGCTCTCTGGTATTCCTCAGTCCCCCCTCGCTCTCTGGTATTCCTCAGTCCCCCCCTCGCTCTCTGGTATTCCTCAGTCCCCCCCTCGCTCTCTGGTATTCCTCAGTCCCCCCCTCGCTCTCTGGTATTCCTCAGTCCCCCCCTCGCTCTCTGGTATTCCTCAGTCCCCCCTCTCTCTCTGGTATTCCTCAGTCCCCCCTCTCTCTCTCTGGTATTCCTCAGTCCCCCCTCGTTCTCTCTGGTATTCCTCAGTCCCCCCTCTCTCTCTGGTATTCCTCAGTCCCCCCCTCTCTCTCTGGTATTCCTCAGTCCCCCCCTCTCTCTCTGGTATTCCTCAGTCCCCCCCTCTCTCTCTGGTATTCCTCAGTCCCCCCTCTCTCTCTGGTATTCCTCAGTCCCCCCTCTCTCTCTGGTATTCCTCAGTCCCCCCTCTCTCTCTCTCTGGTATTCCTCAGAGTCCCCCCTCTCTCTCTCTGGTATTCCTCAGTCCCCCCTCTCTCTCTCTCTGGTATTCCTCAGTCCCCCCTCTCTCTCTTCTCTCTGGTATTCCTCAGTCCCCCTCTCTCTCTCTGGTATTCCTCAGTCCCCCCTCTCTCTCTCTCTCTCTCTGGTATTCCTCAGTCCCTCTCTCTCTCTGGTATTCCTCAGTCCCCCCTCTCTCTCTCTCTCTCTGATATTCCTCAGCCCCCCTCTCTCTCTCTGGTATTCCTCAGCCCCCTCTCTCTCTGGTATTCCTCAGCCCCCCTCTCTCTCTCTGGTATTCCTCAGCCCCCCTCTCTCTCTCTCTGGTATTCCTTAGCCCCCCTCTCGCTCTCTGGTATTCCTTAGCCCCCCTCTCGCTCTCTGGTATTCCTCAGTCCCCCCTCTCTCTGGTATTCCTCAGTCCCCCCTCTCTCTCTCTGGTATTCCTCAGTCCCCCCTCTCTCTCTCTGGTATTCCTCAGTCCCCCCTCTCTCTCTGGTATTCCTCAGTCCCCCCTCTCTCTCTGGTATTACTCAGTCCCCCCTCTCTCTCTCTGGTATTACTCGGTCCCCCCCTCTCTCTCTCTGGTATTCCTCAGTCCCCCTCTCTCTCTCTCTCTGGTATTCCTCAGTCCCCCTCTCTCTCTCTCTCTGGTATTCCTCAGTCCCCCTCTCTCTCTCTCTCTGGTATTCCTCAGAGTCCCCCCTCTCTCTCGCTGGTATTCCTCAGAGTCCCCCCCTCTCTCTCTCTGGTATTCCTCAGAGTCCCCCCTCTCTCTCTCTGGTATTCCTCAGAGTCCCCCCTCTCTCTCTCTCTGGTATTCCTCAGAGTCCCCCCTCTCTCTCTGGTATTCCTCAGTCCCCCCCTCTCTCTCTGGTATTCCTCAGTCCCCCCCTCTCTCTCTGGTATTCCTCAGTCCCCCCCCCTCTCTCTCTGGTATTTCTCAGTCCCCCCTATCTCTCTCTGGTATTCCTCAGTCCCCCCTCTCTCTCTCTCTCTGGTATTCCTCAGTCCCCCCTCTCTCTCTCTGGTATTCCTCAGTCCCCCCTCTCTCTCTCTCTGGTATTCCTCAGTCCCCCCTCTCTCTCTCTCTCTGGTATTCCTCAGTCCCCCCTCTCTCTCTCTCTCTCTGGTATTCCTCAGTCCCCCCCTCTCTCTCTCTGGTATTCCTCAGTCCCCCCCTCTCTCTCTGGTATTCCTCAGTCCCCCCTCCCTCTCTCTCTCTCTCTTGTATTCCTCAGTCCCCCCCTCTCTCTCTGGTATTCCTCAGTCCCCCCTCTCTCTCTGGTATTCCTCAGTCCCCCCTCTCTCTCTGGTATTCCTCAGTCCCCCCTCTCTCTCTGGTATTCCTCAGCCCCCCCTCTCTCTCTCTGGTATTCCTCAGCCCCCCTCTCTCTCTCTCTGGTATTCCTCAGTCCCCCTCTCTCTCTCTGGTATTCCTCAGTCCCCTCTCTCTCTCTGGTATTCCTCAGTCCCCTCTCTCTCTCTGGTATTCCTCAGTCCCCCTCTCTCTCTGGTATTCCTCAGTCCCCCTCTCTCTCTCTGGTATTCCTCAGTCCCCCCCTCTCTCTCTCTCTCTGGTATTCCTCAGTCCCCCCTCTCTCTCTCTCTGGTATTCCTCAGTCCCCCCTCTCTCTCTCTCTGGTATTCCTCAGTCCCCCCCTCTCTCTCTCTCTGGTATTCCTCAGTCCCCTCTCTCTCTCTCTCTGGTATTCCTCAGCCCCCCTCTCTCTCTCTCCCTCTGGTATTCCTCAGTCCCCCTCTCTCTCTCTGGTATTCCTCAGTCCCCCCTCTCTCTCTCTGGTATTCCTCAGTCCCCCCCTCTCTCTCTCTCTCTGGTATTCCTCAGTCCCCCTCTCTCTCTCTCTCTGGTATTCCTCAGTCCCCCCTCTCTCTCTCTGGTATTCCTCAGTCCCCCCTCTCTCTCTCTCTGGTATTCCTCAGTCCCCCCCCTCTCTCTCTCTCTCTGGTATTCCTCAGTCCCCCCTCTCTCTCTCTGGTATTCCTCAGTCCCCCTCTCTCTCTCTGGTATTCCTCAGTCCCCCCTCGCTCTCTGGTATTCCTCAGTCCCCCCTCGCTCTCTGGTATTCCTCAGTCCCCCCCTCGCTCTCTGGTATTCCTCAGTCCCCCCCTCGCTCTCTGGTATTCCTCAGTCCCCCCCTCGCTCTCTGGTATTCCTCAGTCCCCCCTCTCTCTCTGGTATTCCTCAGTCCCCCCTCTCTCTCTCTGGTATTCCTCAGTCCCCCCTCTCTCTCTCTGGTATTCCTCAGTCCCCCCTCTCTCTCTGGTATTCCTCAGTCCCCCCTCTCTCTCTGGTATTCCTCAGTCCCCCCCTCTCTCTCTGGTATTCCTCAGTCCCCCCCTCTCTCTCTGGTATTCCTCAGTCCCCCCTCTCTCTCTGGTATTCCTCAGTCCCCCCTCTCTCTCTGGTATTCCTCAGTCCCCCCTCTCTCTCTCTCTGGTATTCCTCAGAGTCCCCCCTCTCTCTCTCTCTGGTATTCCTCAGTCCCCCCTCTCTCTCTCTCTGGTATTCCTCAGTCCCCCCTCTCTCTCTTCTCTCTGGTATTCCTCAGTCCCCCCTCTCTCTCTGGTATTCCTCAGTCCCCCCTCTCTCTCTCTCTCTCTCTGGTATTCCTCAGTCCCCCCTCTCTCTCTCTCTCTCTGATATTCCTCAGCCCCCTCTCTCTCTCTGGTATTCCTCAGCCCCCTCTCTCTCTGGTATTCCTCAGCCCCCCTCTCTCTCTCTGGTATTCCTCAGCCCCCTCTCTCTCTCTCTGGTATTCCTTAGCCCCCCTCTCGCTCTCTGGTATTCCTTAGCCCCCCTCTCGCTCTCTGGTATTCCTCAGTCCCCCCTCTCTCTCTCTGGTATTCCTCAGTCCCCCCTCTCTCTCTCTGGTATTCCTCAGTCCCCCCTCTCTCTCTGGTATTCCTCAGTCCCCCCTCTCTCTCTGGTATTACTCAGTCCCCCCTCTCTCTCTCTGGTATTACTCGGTCCCCCCTCTCTCTCTCTCTCTGGTATTCCTCAGTCCCCCTCTCTCTCTCTCTCTCTGGTATTCCTCAGTCCCCCTCTCTCTCTCTCTGGTATTCCTCAGTCCCCCTCTCTCTCTGGTATTCCTCAGAGTCCCCCCTCTCTCTCGCTGGTATTCCTCAGAGTCCCCCCCTCTCTCTCTCTGGTATTCCTCAGAGTCCCCCCTCTCTCTCTCTGGTATTCCTCAGAGTCCCCCCTCTCTCTCTCTCTGGTATTCCTCAGAGTCCCCCCCTCTTTCTCTGGTATTCCTCAGTCCCCCCCTCTCTCTCTGGTATTCCTCAGTCCCCCCCTCTCTCTCTGGTATTCCTCAGTCCCCCCCTCTCTGGTATTCCTCAGTCCCCCCCTCTCTCTCTGGTATTCCTCAGTCCCCCCCTCTCTCTCTGGTATTCCTCAGTCCCCCCTATCTCTCTCTGGTATTCCTCAGTCCCCCCTCTCTCTCTCTCTCTGGTATTCCTCAGTCCCCCCTCTCTCTCTCTCTCTGGTATTCCTCAGTCCCCCCTCTCTCTCTCTCTCTGGTATTCCTCAGTCCCCCCCTCTCTCTCTGGTATTCCTCAGTCCCCCCTCTCTCTCTCTCTGGTATTCCTCAGTCCCCCCTCTCTCTCTCTGGTATTCCTCAGTCCCCCTCTCTCTCTCTCTCTCTGGTATTCCTCAGTCCCCCCTCTCTCTCTGGTATTCCTCAGTCCCCCTCTCTCTCTCTCTCTCTGGTATTCCTCAGTCCCCCCCTCTCTCTCTGGTATTCCTCAGTCCCCCTCTCTCTGGTATTCCTCAGTCCCCCCCCTCTCTCTCTCTCTGGTATTCCTCAGTCCCCCCTCTCTCTCTCTCTGGTATTCCTCAGTCCCCCCTCTCTCTCTCTCTCTCTCTGGTATTCCTCAGTCCCCCTCTCTCTCTCTGGTATTCCTCAGTCCCCCTCTCTCTCTCTGGTATTCCTCAGTTCCCCCTCTCTCTCTCTGGTATTCCTCAGTCCCCCTCTCTCTCTCTGGTATTCCTCAGTCCCCCTCTCTCTCTCTGGTATTCCTCAGTCCCCCCTCTCTCTCTCTGGTATTCCTCAGTCCCCCCCTCTCTCTCTCTGGTATTCCTCAGTCCCCCCTCTCTCTCTCTCTCTGGTATTCCTCAGTCCCCCCTCTCTCTCTCTCTGGTATTCCTCAGTCCCCTCTCTCTCTCTCTGGTATTCCTCAGTCCCCCCTCTCTCTCTCTCTCTGGTATTCCTCAGTCCCCCCTCTCTCTCTGGTATTCCTCAGTCCCCCCCCTCTCTCTCTCTCTCTGGTATTCCTCAGTCCCCCCTCTCTCTCTCTCTCTGGTATTCCTCAGTCCCCCTCTCTCTCTCTCTGGTATTCCTCAGTTCTCTCTCTCTCTCTCTCTGGTATTCCTCAGTCCCCCCTCTCTCTCTCTGGTATTCCTCAGTCCCCCCTCTCTCTCTGGTATACCTCAGTCCCCCTCTCTCTCTCTGGTATTCCTCAGTCCCCCTCTCTCTCTCTGGTATTCCTCAGTCCCCCTCTCTCTCTCTGGTATTCCTCAGTCCCCCTCTCTCTCTCTGGTATTCCTCAGTCCCCCCCTCTCTCTCTCTGGTATTCCTCAGTCCCCCCTCTCTCTCTCTGGTATTCCTCAGTCCCCCCCCTCTCTCTCTCTGGTATTCCTCAGTCCCCCCCTCTCTCTCTCTGGTATTCCTCAGTCCCCCTCTCTCTCTCTGGTATTCCTCAGTCCCCCTCTCTCTCTCTCTCTGGTATTGCTCAGTCCCCCCTCTCTCTCTCTGGTATTCCTCAGTCCCCCTCTCTCTCTGGTATTCCTCATTCCCCCCTCACTCTCTCTGGTATTCCTCAGTCCCCCCTCTCTCTCTCTCTCTGGTATTCCTCAGTCCCCCCTCTCTCTCTCTCTCTCTGGTATTCCTCAGTCCCCCCTCTCTCTCTGGTATTCCTCAGTCCCCCTCTCTCTCTCTCTCTGGTATTCCTCAGTCCCCCCTCTCTCTCTGGTATTCCTCAGTCCCCCCTCTCTCTGGTATTCCTCAGCCCCCCTCTCTCTCTCTGGTATTCCTCAGCCCCCCTCTCTCTCTCTCTGGTATTCCTCAGTCCCCTCTCTCTCTCTGGTATTCCTCAGTCCCCCTCTCTCTTTCTGGTATTCCTCAGTCCCCCTCTCTCTTTCTGGTATTCCTCAGTCCCCCTCTCTCTCTCTGGTATTCCTCAGTCCCCCTCTCTCTCTCTGGTATTCCTCAGTCCCCCCTCTATCTCTGGTATTCCTCAGTCCCCCCTCTCTCTCTCTGGTATTCCTCAGTCCCCCCTCTCTCTCTCTGGTATTCCTCAGTCCCCCCTCTCTCTCTCTGGTATTCCTCAGTCCCCCCTCTCTCTCTCTGGTATTCCTCAGTCCCCTCTCTCTCTCTCTCTGGTATTCCTCAGTCCCCTCTCTCTCTCTCTCTGGTATTCCTCAGTCCCCTCTCTCTCTCTCTGGTATTCCTCAGTCCCCCCTCTCTCTCTCTCTCTGGTATTCCTCAGTCCCCCTCTCTCTCTCTCTGGTATTCCTCAGTCCCCCTCTCTCTCTCTCTGGTATTCCTCAGTCCCCCCTCTCTCTCTCTGGTATTCCTAAGTCCCCCCCTCTCTCTCTCTCTGGTATTCCTCAGTCCCCCCTCTCTCTGGTATTCCTCAGTCCCCCTCTCTCTCTCTGGTCTTCCTCAGTCCCCCTCTCTCTCTCTGGTCTTCCTCAGTCCCCCTCTCTCTCTCTGGTATTCCTCAGTCCCCCCTCGCTCTCTGGTATTCCTCAGTCCCCCCCTCGCTCTCTGGTATTCCTCAGTCCCCCCCTCGCTCTCTGGTATTCCTCAGTCCCCCCTCGCTCTCTGGTATTCCTCAGTCCCCCCTCTCTCTCTCTCTGGTATTCCTCAGTCCCCCCTCTCTCTCTGGTATTCCTCAGTCCCCCCCTCTCTCTCTGGTATTCCTCAGTCCCCCCTCTCTCTCTGGTATTCCTCAGTCCCCCCTCTCTCTCTGGTATTCCTCAGTCCCCCCCTCTCTCTCTGGTATTCCTCAGTCCCCCCCCTCTCTCTCTGGTATTCCTCAGTCCCCCCCTCTCTCTCTGGTATTCCTCAGTCCCCCCCTCTCTCTCTGGTATTCCTCAGTCCCCCCCTCTCTCTCTGGTATTCCTCAGTCCCCCCTCTCTCTCTCTGGTATTCCTCAGTCCCCCCTCTCTCTCTCTGGTATTCCTCAGTCCCCCCTCTCTCTCTCTGGTATTCCTCAGTCCCCCCCTCTCTCTCTCTGGTATTCCTCAGTCCCCCCTCTCTCTCTCTGGTATTCCTCAGTCCCCCCCTCTCTCTCTCTGGTATTCCTCAGTCCCCCCCTCTCTCTCTCTGGTATTCCTCAGTCCCCCCTCTCTCTCTCTGGTATTCCTCAGTCCCCCCTCTCTCTCTCTGGTATTCCTCAGTCCCCCCTCTCTCTCTCTGGTATTCCTCAGTCCCCCCCTCTCTCTGGTATTCCTCAGTCCCCCCTCTCTCTCTGGTATTCCTCAGTCCCCCTTCTCTCTCTCTGGTATTCCTCAGTCCCCCTCTCTCTGGTATTCCTCAGTCCCCCTCTCTCTGGTATTCCTCAGTCCCCCCCTCTCTCTCTCTGGTATTCCTCAGTCCCCCCTCTCTCTCTCTGGTATTCCTCAGTCCCCCCTCTCTCTCTCTCTGGTATTCCTCAGTCCCCCCTCTCTCTCTCTCTGGTATTCCTCAGTCCCCCCCTCTCTCTCTCTCTGGTATTCCTCAGTCCCCCCCCTCTCTCTCTCTGGTATTCCTCAGTCCCCCCCTCTCTCTCTCTGGTATTCCTCAGTCCCCCCCCTCTCTCTCTCTGGTATTCCTCAGTCCCCCTCTCTCTGGTATTCCTCAGTCCCCCTCTCTCTGGTATTCCTCAGTCCCCCTCTCTCTGGTATTCCTCAGTCCCCCCTCTCTCTCTCTGGTATTCCTCAGTCCCCCCTCTCTCTCTCTGGTATTCCTCAGTCCCCCCTCTCTCTCTGGTATTCCTCAGTCCCCCCTCTCTCTCTCTCTGGTATTCCTCAGTCCCCCCCTCTCTCTCTCTCTGGTATTCCTCAGTCCCCCCTCTCTCTCTCTGGTATTCCTCAGTCCCCCTCTCTCTCTCTCTCTGTTATTCCTCAGTCCCCCTCTCTCTCTCTCTCTGGTATTCTTCAGTCCCCCCTCTCTCTCTCTCTGGTATTCCTCAGTCCCCCCTCTCTCTCTCTCTGGTATTCCTCAGTCCCCCCTCTCTCTCTCTCTGGTATTCCTCAGTCCCCCCTCTCTCTCTCTGGTATTCCTCAGTCCCCCCCCTCTCTCTCTCTCTGGTATTCCTCAGTCCCCCTCTCTCTCTCTGGTATTCCTCAGTCCCCCCTCTCTCTCTCTCTCTGGTATTCCTCAGTCCCCCCTCTCTCTCTCTGGTATTCCTCAGTCCCCCCTCTCTCTCTCTCTGGTATTCCTCAGTCCCCCCTCTCTCTCTCTGGTATTCCTCAGTCCCCCCCTCTCTCTCTGGTATTCCTCAGTCCCCCCTCTCTCTCTCTGGTATTCCTCAGTCCCCCCTCTCTCTCTCTGGTATTCCTCAGTCCCCCCTCTCTCTCTCTGGTATTCCTCAGTCCCCTCTCTCTCTCTCTCTCTGGTATTCCTCAGTCCCCCCCCTCTCTCGGGTATTCCTCAGTCCCCCTCCCTCTCTCTCTCGGGTATTCGTTAGTCCCCCCTCTCTCTCTCGGGTATTCCTCAGTCCCCCTCTCTCTCTCGGGTATTCCTCAGTCCCCCCTCTCTCTCTCGGGTATTCCTCAGTCCCCCCTCTCTCTCTCGGGTATTCCTCAGTCCCCCCCTCTCTCTCTCGGGTATTCCTCAGTCCCCCCCTCTCTCGCTCTCTCTGGTATTCCTCAGTCCCCCCCCTCTCTCGCTCTCTCTGGTATTCCTCAGTCCCCCCTCTCTCTCTCTCTGGTATTCCTCAGAGTCCCCCCTCTCTCTCTCTGGTATTCCTCAGTCCCCCCTCTCTCTCTCTGGTATTCCTCAGTCCCCCCTCTCTCTCTCTGGTATTCCTCAGTCCCCCTCTCTCTCTCTGGTATTCCTCAGTCCCCCCTCTCTCTGGTATTCCTCAGTCCCCCTCCCCCTCTCTCTCTCTGGTATTCCTCAGTCCCCCCTCTCTCTGGTATTCCTCAGTCCCCCCCTCTCTCTCTCTGGTATTCCTCAGTCCCCCCCTCTCTCTCTCTGGTATTCCTCAGTCCCCCCCTCTCTCTGGTATTCCTCAGTCCCCCCTCTCTCTCTCTGGTATTCCTCAGTCCCCCCTCTCTCTCTGGTATTCCTCAGTCCCCCCTCTCTCTCTCTGGTATTCCTCAGTCCCCCCTCTCTCTCTGGTATTCCTCAGTCCCCCCTCTCTCTCTCTGGTATTCCTCAGTCCCCCCTCTCTCTCTCTGGTATTCCTCAGTCCCCCCTCTCTCTCTCTGGTATTCCTCAGTCCCCCCTCTCTCTCTGGTATTCCTCAGTCCCCCTCTCTCTCTCTGGTATTCCTCAGTCCCCCCTCTCTCTCTGGTATTCCTCAGTCCCCCCTCTCTCTCTCTGGTATTCCTCAGTCCCCCCTCTCTCTCTCTCTGGTATTCCTCAGTCCCCCCTCTCTCTGGTATTCCTCAGTCCCCCCTCTCTCTGGTATTCCTCTGTCCCCCCTCTCTCTCTCTGGTATTCCTCAGTCCCCCCTCTCTCTCTGGTATTCCTCAGAGTCCCCCCTCTCTCTCTCTGGTATTCCTCAGTCCCCCCTCTCTCTCTCTGGTATTCCTCAGTCCCCCCTCTCTCTCTCTGGTATTCCTCAGTCCCCCTCTCTCTCTCTGGTATTCCTCAGTCCCCCCTCTCTCTGGTATTCCTCAGTCCCCCTCCCCCTCTCTCTCTCTGGTATTCCTCAGTCCCCCCTCTCTCTGGTATTCCTCAGTCCCCCCTCTCTCTCTCTGGTATTCCTCAGTCCCCCCTCTCTCTGGTATTCCTCAGTCCCCCCTCTCTCTGGTATTCCTCAGTCCCCCCTCTCTCTCTCTGGTATTCCTCAGTCCCCCCTCTCTCTCTGGTATTCCTCAGTCCCCCCTCTCTCTCTCTGGTATTCCTCAGTCCCCCCTCTCTCTGGTATTCCTCAGTCCCCCCTCTCTCTCTGGTATTCCTCAGTCCCCCCTCTCTCTCTCTGGTATTCCTCAGTCCCCCCTCTCTCTCTCTGGTATTCCTCAGTCCCCCCTCTCTCTCTCTGGTATTCCTCAGTCCCCCCTCTCTCTCTGGTATTCCTCAGTCCCCCTCTCTCTCTCTGGTATTCCTCAGTCCCCCCTCTCTCTCTGGTATTCCTCAGTCCCCCCTCTCTCTCTCTGGTATTCCTCAGTCCCCCCTCTCTCTCTCTCTGGTATTCCTCAGTCCCCCCCTCTCTCTCTCTCTGGTATTCCTCAGTCCCCCCTCTCTCTCTCTGGTATTCCTCAGTCCCCCCCCTCTCTCTCTCTGGTATTCCTCAGTCCCCCCTCTCTCTCTGGTATTCCTCAGTCCCCCCTCTCTCTCTCTGGTATTCCTCAGTCCCCCCTCTCTCTCTCTGGTATTCCTCAGTCCCCCCCTCTCTCTGGTATTCCTCAGTCCCCCCTCTCTCTCTCTGGTATTCCTCAGTCCCCCCTCTCTCTCTCTGGTATTCCTCAGTCCCCCCCTCTCTCTCTCTGGTATTCCTCAGTCCCCCCTCTCTCTCTCTGGTATTCCTCAGTCCCCCCTCTCTCTCTCTGGTATTCCTCAGTCCCCCCTCTCTCTCTCTGGTATTCCTCAGTCCCCCCTCTCTCTCTCTGGTATTCCTCAGTCCCCCCTCTCTCTCTCTGGTATTCCTCAGTCCCCCCCCTCTCTCTCTGGTATTCCTCAGTCCCCCCCTCTCTCTCTGGTATTCCTCAGTCCCCCCTCTCTCTCTCTGGTATTCCTCAGTCCCCCCTCTCGCTCTCTCTGGTATTCCTCAGTCCCCCCTCTCTCTCTCTGGTATTCCTCAGTCCCCCCTCTCTCTCTCTGGTATTCCTCAGTCCCCCCTCTCTCTCTGGTATTCCTCAGTCCCCCCCTCTCTCTCTGGTATTCCTCAGTCCCCCCCTCTCTCTCTGGTATTCCTCAGTCCCTCTCTCTCTCTCTCTGGTATTCCTCAGTCCCTCTCTCTCTCTCTCTGGTATTCCTCAGTCCCTCTCTCTCTCTCTCTCTGGTATTCCTCAGTCCCTCTCTCTCTCTCTGGTATTCCTCAGTCCCTCTCTCTCTCTCTGGTATTCCTCAGCCCCCTCTCTCTCTCTCTGGTATTCCTCAGTCCCCCCCTCTCTCTCTGGTATTCCTCAGTCCCCCTCTCTCTCTCTGGTATTCCTCAGTCCCCCCTCTCTGGTATTCCTCAGTCCCCCCTCTCTCTCTGGTATTCCTCAGTCCCCCCCTCTCTCTCTGGTATTCCTCAGTCCCCCTCTCTCTCTCTCTCTGGTATTCCTCAGTCCCC
>JARGYO010005627.1:363823-464347 GCA_029206835.1 Rana muscosa
AAAGCTTTATTGCTCTGCTGCTTCTCCTTTCACTGTCCAATCACAGGCCGGGAGGGGGGGGAGGGAGAAGTAGAACAAGGAACCCACCAGCTGCGCTGCAGTGCTCATGAGCTAATCATAAAACATGCTGATAGGAGGAGAGAGCAGAGTGACAGAGAAGTGAGCCCATTCCTCTACTGCTTTTACTTTCACTGTCCAATCACAGGCCGGGGGGGGGAGGGAGAAGACTTGCACATGAGCCGCAGCAGAGCACAAAATCAGGCTCCTCCTCCTTCCCTACCAGCCAGGGCTGTGCTGTGCGGCAGAGCTGAGTAAATGTCTGGACTGGATGGACAGAAATACAAACCCTTTAGCAGGCTATACAGATATTTCAAAGGTTTATTTGTCCGAAGTTCAGGTTTAAAGAAAAAAAATTAAAAAAAATGGCGCAACCCCCAGAGGCGGCTCTCTAATTAGGCAAATGAGGCGGTCGCATTAGGCCTCGCACACACAGGGGCCTCTCTTTCTCCCTTCATCCTTCTTTCTTTCTTTCTCCCTCATGGGTGTGGGAGGGGCCTCATGTCT
The DNA here is from genome assembly GCA_029206835.1 of Rana muscosa. Lineage (NCBI taxonomy): Eukaryota > Metazoa > Chordata > Amphibia > Anura > Ranidae > Rana > Rana muscosa. The sequence goes on from JARGYO010005627.1 coordinate 364,388, forward strand.
AGGTTTTGCCTATAAGGCCTCACAAAGCCTGGAGCCGCCTCTGCGCACCCCTCTCCAGCCTCTGTGGCACCCCTCTCCAGCCTCTGTGGCACCCCTCTCCAGCCTCTGTGGCACCCCTCTCCAGCCTCTGCGCACCCCACTCCAGCCTCTGTGGCACCCCTCTCCAGCCTCTGTGCACCCCTCTCCAGCCTCTGCGCACCCCTCTCCAGCCTCTGCGCACCCCCCTCCAGCCTCCAGGCACCCCTCTCCAGCCTCTGCGCACCCCTCTCCAGCCTCCAGGTACCCCTCACCAGCCTCTGCGGCACCCCTCTCCATCCTCTGCGCACCCCTCTCCAGCCTCCAGGCACCCCTCTCCAGCCTCCAGGCACCCCTCTCCAGCCTCCAGGCAACCCTCTCCAGCCTCCAGGCAACCCTCTCCAGCCTCTGCGGCACCCCTCTCCAGCCTCCAGGCACCCCTCTCCAGCCTCTGTGCACCTCTCTCCAGCCTCAGGCACCCCTCTCCAGCCTCTGCGCACCCCTCTCCAGCCTCCAGGCACCCCTCTCCAACCTCTGTGCACCCCTCTCCAGCCTCTGCGCACCCCTCTCCAGCCTCTGCGCACCCCCCTCCAGCCTCCAGGCACCCCTCTCCAGCCTCTGCGCACCCCTCTCCAGCCTCTGCGCACCCCTCTCCAGCCTCCAGGTACCCCTCACCAGCCTCTGCGGCACCCCTCTCCATCCTCTGCGCACCCCTCTCCAGCCACCCCTCTCCAGCCTCTGCGGCACCCCTCTCCAGCCTCCAGGCACCCCTCTTCAGCCTCTGCGCACCTCTCTCCAGCCTCAGCCACCCCTCTCCAGCCTCTGCGGCACCCCTCTCCAGCCTCCAGGCACCCCTCTTCAGCCTCTGCGCACCTCTCTCCAGCCTCAGGCACCCCTCTCCAGCCTCTGCGCACCCCTCTCCAGCCTCCAGGCACCCCTCTCCAGCCTCCAGGTACTCCTCTCCAGCCTCTGCAGCACCTCTCTCCAGCCTCCAGGCACCCCTCTCCAGCCTCTGCGCACCCCTCTCCAGTCTCCAGGCACCCCTCTCCAGCCTCTGCGGCACCCCTCTCCAGCCTCTGCGGCACCCCTCTCCAGCCTCTGCGCACCCCTCTCTAGCCTCCAGGCACCCCTCTCCAGCCTCCAGGCAGCCCTCTCCAGCACCTCTCTCCAGCCTCCAGGCACCCCTCTCCAGCCTCTGCGGCACCCCTCTCCAGCCTCCAGCCACCCCTCTCCAGCCACCCCTCTCCAGCCTCTGCGGCACCCCTCTCCAGCCTCCAGGCACCCCTCTCCAGCCTCTGCGGCACCCCTCTTCAGCCTCTGCAGCACCCCTCTCCAGCCTCCAGGCACCCCTCTCCAGCCTCCAGGCACCCCTCTCTAGCCTCCAGGCACCCCTCTTCAGCCTCTGCAGCACCCCTCTCCAGCCTCCAGGCACCCCTCTGCAGCCACCCCTCTCCAGCCTCTGCGGCACCCCTCTCCAGCCTCCAGGCACCCCTCTCCAGCCTCTGCGGCACCCCTCTTCAGCCTTTGCAGCACCCCTCTCCAGCCTCCAAGCACCCCTCTCCAGCCTCCAGGCCCCCCTCCAGCCTCCAGGCACCCCTCTCCAGCCTCTGCGGCACCCCTCTCCAACTTCCAGGCACCCCTCTCCAGCCTCTGCGGCACCCCTCTCCAGCCTCCAGGCACCCCTCTCCAGCCTCCAGGCACCCCTCTCCAGCCTCTGCGGCACCTCTCTCCAGCCTCCAGGCACCCCTCTCCAACCTCCAGGCACCCCTCTCCAGCCTCCAGGCACCCCTCTCCAGCCTCTGTGGCACCCCTCTCCAGCCTCTGCGGCACCTCTCTCCAGCCTCCAGGCACCCCTCTCCAGCCTTTGCGCACCCCTCTCCAGCCTCAAGGCACCCCTCTCCAGCCTCCAGGCCCCCTCTCCAGCCTCCAGGCCCCCTCTCCAGCCTCCAGGCACCCCTCTCCAGCCTCTGTGGCACCCCTCTCCAGCCTCTGTGCACCCCTCTCCAGCCTCAAGGCACCCCTCTCCAGCCTCCAGGCACCCCTCTCCAGCCTCCAGGCACCCCTCTCCAGCCTCTGCGCACCCCTCTCCAGCCTCCAGGCACCCCTCTCCAGCCTCCAGGCACCCCTCTCAAGGAAGGAAGGAGGTGCGCTGGAGACGATCGATCGGCGGAGTAGAACAATTTGCAGCGAAGAGCGTCAGCCAGCCGTACATGACAGGGGAGGGGGAGGGGCAGAAAACAGGGGGAAGTACAACATATATAATGACCCCCTCCCCCTGGGCTTCACCAGTGCTGTCAGGCTGATCAGTGATTGCAGCGTGTGTGTGATGACCGGCCAATGGGTGACTGGACTATCAATTCCACCATCCACAGCACTTACACATTACATGTTAACTCCATTTTTTTTTTTTGCTGTCAGGTTTTAATTTTTCCTGTGACCCCCGCTGGGTAGATTTCCACTCACTTCCTGTCCCCGTGACACCCTCCTTGTAAGAAACAGGAGGAGAGGTTGTCACAGAGCCTGAGGCTTGGAACCCCTCCCCCCCCCCATTCTGCTCTACGTTTTACCTGAGTCCTGCTTTGGCTGCTCCCAGGACCAGCGCACACAATGATGGGGGTTGTATTCCAGGCTTGTATGTAGTGTCAGTGCTACGACTGATGAGAGTTGTAGTCTGACCTAGAAAAAAAAATGCAAATACATGATGTGTGAGTCTGTAAATAATGGGGGTTGTAGTCTAGCCTCATATATGACGTGTTGGTGATGTGGATAATGGGGGTTGTAGTCTAGCCTCATATATGATGTGTTGGTGATGTGGATAATGGGGGTTGTAGTCTAGCCTCATATACAATGTGTTGGTGATGTGGATAATGGGGGTTGTAGTCTAGCCTCATATATGATGTGTTGGTGATGTGGATAATGGGGGTTGTAGTCTAGCCTCATATATGATGTGTTGGTGATGTGGATAATGGGGGTTGTAGTCTAGCCTCATATACAATGTGTTGGTGATGTGGATAATGGGGGTTGTAGTCTAGCCTCATATACAATGTGTTGGTGATGTGGATAATGGGGGTTGTAGTCTAGCCTCATATATGATGTGTTGGTGATGTGGATAATGGGGGTTGTAGTCTAGCCTCATATATGATGTGTTGGTGATGTGGATAATGGGGGTTGTAGTCTAGCCTCATATACAATGTGTTGGTGATGTGGATAATGGGGGTTGTAGTCTAGCCTCATATACAATGTGTTGGTGATGTGGATAATGGGGGTTGTAGTCTAGCCTCATATATGACGTGTTGGTGATGTGGATAATGGGGGTTGTAGTCTAGCCTCATATATGATGTGTTGGTGATGTGGATAATGGGGGTTGTAGTCTAGCCTCATATATGATGTGTTGGTGATGTGGATAATGGGGGTTGTAGTCTAGCCTCATATATGATGTGTTGGTGATGTGGATAATGGGGGTTGTAGTCTAGCCTCATATACAATGTGTTGGTGATGTGGATAATGGGGGTTGTAGTCTAGCCTCATATACAATGTGTTGGTGATGTGGATAATGGGGGTTGTAGTCTAGCCTCATATACAATGTGTTGGTGATGTGGATAATGGGGGTTGTAGTCTAGCCTCATATACGACGTGTTGGTGATGTGGATAATGGGGGTTGTAGTCTAGCCTCATATACAATGTGTTGGTGATGTGGATAATGGGGGTTGTAGTCTAGCCTCATATACAATGTGTTGGTGATGTGGATAATGGGGGTTGTAGTCTAGCCTCATATATGACGTGTTGGTGATGTGGATAATGGGGGTGTAGTCTAGCCTCATATACAATGTGTTGGTGATGTGGATAATGGGGGTTGTAGTCTAGCCTCATATATGATGTGTTGGTGATGTGGATAATGGGGGTTGTAGTCTAGCGTCATATACAATGTGTTGGTGATGTGGATAATGGGGGTTGTAGTCTAGCCTCATATATGATGTGTTGGTGATGTGGATAATGGGGGTTGTAGTCTAGCCTCATATATGATGTGTTGGTGATGTGGATAATGGGGGTTGTAGTCTAGCCTCATATATGACGTGTTGGTGATGTGGATAATGGGGGTTGTAGTCTAGCCTCATATATGATGTGTTGGTGATGTGGATAATGGGGGTTGTAGTCTAGCCTCATATATGATGTGTTGGTGATGTGGATAATGGGGGTTGTAGTCTAGCCTCATATATGATGTGTTGGTGATGTGGATAATGGGGGTTGTAGTCTAGCCTCATATACAATGTGTTGGTGATGTGGATAATGGGGGTTGTAGTCTAGCCTCATATACAATGTGTTGGTGATGTGGATAATGGGGGTTGTAGTCTAGCCTCATATATGATGTGTTGGTGATGTGGATAATGGGGGTTGTAGTCTAGCCTCATATACAATGTGTTGGTGATGTGGATAATGGGGGTTGTAGTCTAGCCTCATATATGATGTGTTGGTGATGTGGATAATGGGGGTTGTAGTCTAGCCTCATATACAATGTGTTGGTGATGTGGATAATGGGGGTTGTAGTCTAGCCTCATATATGATGTGTTGGTGATGTGGATAATGGGGGTTGTAGTCTAGCCTCATATATGATGTGTTGGTGATGTGGATAATGGGGGTTGTAGTCTAGCCTCATATATGATGTGTTGGTGATGTGGATAATGGGGGTTGTAGTCTAGCCTCATATATGATGTGTTGGTGATGTGGATAATGGGGGTTGTAGTCTAGCCTCATATACAATGTGTTGGTGATGTGGATAATGGGGGTTGTAGTCTAGCCTCATATACAATGTGTTGGTGATGTGGATAATGGGGGTTGTAGTCTAGACTCATATACAATGTGTTGGTGATGTGGATAATGGGGGTTGTAGTCTAGCCTCATATATGATGTGTTGGTGATGTGGATAATGGGGGTTGTAGTCTAGCCTCATATACAATGTGTTGGTGATGTGGATAATGGGGGTTGTAGTCTAGCCTCATATATGACGTGTTGGTGATGTGGATAATGGGGGTTGTAGTCTAGCCTCATATACAATGTGTTGGTGATGTGGATAATGGGGGTTGTAGTCTAGCCTCATATATGATGTGTTGGTGATGTGGATAATGGGGGTTGTAGTCTAGCCTCATATATGATGTGTTGGTGATGTGGATAATGGGGGTTGTAGTCTAGCCTCATATATGATGTGTTGGTGATGTGGATAATGGGGGTTGTAGTCTAGCCTCATATATGATGTGTTGGTGATGTGGATAATGGGGGTTGTAGTCTAGCCTCATATATGATGTGTTGGTGATGTGGATAATGGGGGTTGTAGTCTAGCCTCATATACAATGTGTTGGTGATGTGGATAATGGGGGTTGTAGTCTAGCCTCATATACAATGTGTTGATGTGGATAATGGGGGTTGTAGTCTAGCCTCATATACAATGTGTTGGTGATGTGGATAATGGGGGTTGTAGTCTAGCCTCATATATGATGTGTTGGTGATGTGGATAATGGGGGTTGTAGTCTAGCCTCATATACAATGTGTTGGTGATGTGGATAATGGGGGTTGTAGTCTAGCCTCATATATGATGTGTTGGTGATGTGGATAATGGGGGTTGTAGTCTAGCCTCATATACAATGTGTTGGTGATGTGGATAATGGGGGTTGTAGTCTAGCCTCATATATGATGTGTTGGTGATGTGGATAATGGGGGTTTTAGTCTAGCCTCATATACAATGTGTTGGTGATGTGGATAATGGGGGTTGTAGTCTAGCCTCATATATGACGTGTTGGTGATGTGGATAATGGGGGTTGTAGTCTAGCCTCATATACAATGTGTTGGTGATGTGGATAATGGGGGTTGTAGTCTAGCCTCATATATGATGTGTTGGTGATGTGGATAATGGGGGTTGTAGTCTAGCCTCATATATGACGTGTTGGTGATGTGGATAATGGGGGTTGTAGTCTAGCCTCATATACAATGTGTTGGTGATGTGGATAATGGGGGTTGTAGTCTAGCCTCATATACAATGTGTTGGTGATGTGGATAATGGGGGTTGTAGTCTAGCCTCATATACAATGTGTTGGTGATGTGGATAATGGGGGTTGTAGTCTAGCCTCATATATGATGTGTTGGTGATGTGGATAATGGGGGTTGTAGTCTAGCCTCATATATGACGTGTTGGTTATGTGGATAGTGGGGGTTGTAGTCTAGCCTCATATATGACGTGTTGGTGATGTGGATAATGGGGGTTGTAGTCTAGCCTCATATACAATGTGTTGGTGATGTGGATAATGGGGGTTGTAGTCTAGCCTCATATACAATGTGTTGGTGATGTGGATAATGGGGGTTGTAGTCTAGCCTCATATATGACGTGTTGGTTATGTGGATAGTGGGGGTTGTAGTCTAGCCTCATATATGACGTGTTGGTGATGTGGATAATGGGGGTTGTAGTCTAGCCTCATATACAATGTGTTGGTGATGTGGATAATGGGGGTTGTAGTCTAGCCTCATATATGACGTGTTGGTGATGTGGATAATGGGGGTTGTAGTCTAGCCTCATATACGATGTGTTGGTGATGTGGATAATGGGGGTTGTAGTCTAGCCTCATATACAATGTGTTGGTGATGTGGATAATGGGGGTTGTAGTCTAGCCTCATATATGATGTGTTGGTGATGTGGATAATGGGGGTTGTAGTCTAGCCTCATATACAATGTGTTGGTGATGTGGATAATGGGGGTTGTAGTCTAGCCTCATATACAATGTGTTGGTGATGTGGATAATGGGGGTTGTAGTCTAGCCTCATATATGACGTGTTGGTTATGTGGATAGTGGGGGTTGTAGTCTAGCCTCATATATGACGTGTTAGTGATGTGGATAATGGGGGTTGTAGTCTAGCCTCATATACAATGTGTTGGTGATGTGGATAATGGGGGTTGTAGTCTAGCCTCATATACAATGTGTTGGTGATGTGGATAATGGGGGTTGTAGTCTAGCCTCATATATGATGTGTTGGTGATGTGGATAATGGGGGTTGTAGTCTAGCCTCATATACAATGTGTTGGTGATGTGGATAATGGGGGTTGTAGTCTAGCCTCATATACAATGTGTTGGTGATGTGGATAATGGGGGTTATAGTCTAGCCTCATATACAATGTGTTGGTGATGTGGATAATGGGGGTTGTAGTCTAGCCTCATATATGATGTGTTGGTGATGTGGATAATGGGGGTTGTAGTCTAGCCTCATATACAATGTGTTGGTGATGTGGATAATGGGGGTTGTAGTCTAGCCTCATATACAATGTGTTGGTGATGTGGATAATGGGGGTTGTAGTCTAGCCTCATATATGATGTGTTGGTGATGTGGATAATGGGGGTTGTAGTCTAGCCTCATATATGATGTGTTGGTGATGTGGATAATGGGGGTTGTAGTCTAGCCTCATATACAATGTGTTGGTGATGTGGATAATGGGGGTTGTAGTCTAGCCTCATATACAATGTGTTGGTGATGTGGATAATGGGGGTTGTAGTCTAGCCTCATATACAATGTGTTGGTGATGTGGATAATGGGGGTTGTAGTCTAGCCTCATATATGACGTGTTGGTGATGTGGATAATGGGGGTTGTAGTCTAGCCTCATATACAATGTGTTGGTGATGTGGATAATGGGGGTTGTAGTCTAGCCTCATATACAATGTGTTGGTGATGTGGATAATGGGGGTTGTAGTCTAGCCTCATATATGACGTGTTGGTGATGTGGATAATGGGGGTGTAGTCTAGCCTCATATACAATGTGTTGGTGATGTGGATAATGGGGGTTGTAGTCTAGCCTCATATATGATGTGTTGGTGATGTGGATAATGGGGGTTGTAGTCTAGCCTCATATATGATGTGTTGGTGATGTGGATAATGGGGGTTGTAGTCTAGCCTCATATATGATGTGTTGGTGATGTGGATAATGGGGGTTGTAGTCTAGCCTCATATACAATGTGTTGGTGATGTGGATAATGGGGGTTGTAGTCTAGCCTCATATACAATGTGTTGGTGATGTGGATAATGGGGGTTGTAGTCTAGCCTCATATATGATGTGTTGGTGATGTGGATAATGGGGGTTGTAGTCTAGCGTCATATACAATGTGTTGGTGATGTGGATAATGGAGGTTGTAGTCTAGCCTCATATATGATGTGTTGGTGATGTGGATAATGGGGGTTGTAGTCTAGCCTCATATATGATGTGTTGGTGATGTGGATAATGGGGGTTGTAGTCTAGCCTCATATATGACGTGTTGGTGATGTGGATAATGGGGGTTGTAGTCTAGCCTCATATATGATGTGTTGGTGATGTGGATAATGGGGGTTGTAGTCTAGCCTCATATATGATGTGTTGGTGATGTGGATAATGGGGGTTGTAGTCTAGCCTCATATATGATGTGTTGGTGATGTGGATAATGGGGGTTGTAGTCTAGCCTCATATACAATGTGTTGGTGATGTGGATAATGGGGGTTGTAGTCTAGCCTCATATACAATGTGTTGGTGATGTGGATAATGGGGGTTGTAGTCTAGCCTCATATATGATGTGTTGGTGATGTGGATAATGGGGGTTGTAGTCTAGCCTCATATACAATGTGTTGGTGATGTGGATAATGGGGGTTGTAGTCTAGCCTCATATATGATGTGTTGGTGATGTGGATAATGGGGGTTGTAGTCTAGCCTCATATACAATGTGTTGGTGATGTGGATAATGGGGGTTGTAGTCTAGCCTCATATATGATGTGTTGGTGATGTGGATAATGGGGGTTGTAGTCTAGCCTCATATATGATGTGTTGGTGATGTGGATAATGGGGGTTGTAGTCTAGCCTCATATATGATGTGTTGGTGATGTGGATAATGGGGGTTGTAGTCTAGCCTCATATATGATGTGTTGGTGATGTGGATAATGGGGGTTGTAGTCTAGCCTCATATACAATGTGTTGGTGATGTGGATAATGGGGGTTGTAGTCTAGCCTCATATACAATGTGTTGGTGATGTGGATAATGGGGGTTGTAGTCTAGACTCATATACAATGTGTTGGTGATGTGGATAATGGGGGTTGTAGTCTAGCCTCATATATGATGTGTTGGTGATGTGGATAATGGGGGTTGTAGTCTAGCCTCATATACAATGTGTTGGTGATGTGGATAATGGGGGTTGTAGTCTAGCCTCATATATGACGTGTTGGTGATGTGGATAATGGGGGTTGTAGTCTAGCCTCATATACAATGTGTTGGTGATGTGGATAATGGGGGTTGTAGTCTAGCCTCATATATGATGTGTTGGTGATGTGGATAATGGGGGTTGTAGTCTAGCCTCATATATGATGTGTTGGTGATGTGGATAATGGGGGTTGTAGTCTAGCCTCATATATGATGTGTTGGTGATGTGGATAATGGGGGTTGTAGTCTAGCCTCATATATGATGTGTTGGTGATGTGGATAATGGGGGTTGTAGTCTAGCCTCATATATGATGTGTTGGTGATGTGGATAATGGGGGTTGTAGTCTAGCCTCATATACAATGTGTTGGTGATGTGGATAATGGGGGTTGTAGTCTAGCCTCATATACAATGTGTTGATGTGGATAATGGGGGTTGTAGTCTAGCCTCATATACAATGTGTTGGTGATGTGGATAATGGGGGTTGTAGTCTAGCCTCATATATGATGTGTTGGTGATGTGGATAATGGGGGTTGTAGTCTAGCCTCATATACAATGTGTTGGTGATGTGGATAATGGGGGTTGTAGTCTAGCCTCATATATGATGTGTTGGTGATGTGGATAATGGGGGTTGTAGTCTAGCCTCATATACAATGTGTTGGTGATGTGGATAATGGGGGTTGTAGTCTAGCCTCATATATGATGTGTTGGTGATGTGGATAATGGGGGTTTTAGTCTAGCCTCATATACAATGTGTTGGTGATGTGGATAATGGGGGTTGTAGTCTAGCCTCATATATGACGTGTTGGTGATGTGGATAATGGGGGTTGTAGTCTAGCCTCATATACAATGTGTTGGTGATGTGGATAATGGGGGTTGTAGTCTAGCCTCATATATGATGTGTTGGTGATGTGGATAATGGGGGTTGTAGTCTAGCCTCATATATGACGTGTTGGTGATGTGGATAATGGGGGTTGTAGTCTAGCCTCATATACAATGTGTTGGTGATGTGGATAATGGGGGTTGTAGTCTAGCCTCATATACAATGTGTTGGTGATGTGGATAATGGGGGTTGTAGTCTAGCCTCATATACAATGTGTTGGTGATGTGGATAATGGGGGTTGTAGTCTAGCCTCATATATGATGTGTTGGTGATGTGGATAATGGGGGTTGTAGTCTAGCCTCATATATGACGTGTTGGTTATGTGGATAGTGGGGGTTGTAGTCTAGCCTCATATATGACGTGTTGGTGATGTGGATAATGGGGGTTGTAGTCTAGCCTCATATACAATGTGTTGGTGATGTGGATAATGGGGGTTGTAGTCTAGCCTCATATACAATGTGTTGGTGATGTGGATAATGGGGGTTGTAGTCTAGCCTCATATATGACGTGTTGGTTATGTGGATAGTGGGGGTTGTAGTCTAGCCTCATATATGACGTGTTGGTGATGTGGATAATGGGGGTTGTAGTCTAGCCTCATATACAATGTGTTGGTGATGTGGATAATGGGGGTTGTAGTCTAGCCTCATATATGATGTGTTGGTGATGTGGATAATGGGGGTTGTAGTCTAGCCTCATATACGATGTGTTGGTGATGTGGATAATGGGGGTTGTAGTCTAGCCTCATATACAATGTGTTGGTGATGTGGATAATGGGGGTTGTAGTCTAGCCTCATATATGATGTGTTGGTGATGTGGATAATGGGGGTTGTAGTCTAGCCTCATATACAATGTGTTGGTGATGTGGATAATGGGGGTTGTAGTCTAGCCTCATATACAATGTGTTGGTGATGTGGATAATGGGGGTTGTAGTCTAGCCTCATATATGACGTGTTGGTTATGTGGATAGTGGGGGTTGTAGTCTAGCCTCATATATGACGTGTTAGTGATGTGGATAATGGGGGTTGTAGTCTAGCCTCATATACAATGTGTTGGTGATGTGGATAATGGGGGTTGTAGTCTAGCCTCATATACAATGTGTTGGTGATGTGGATAATGGGGGTTGTAGTCTAGCCTCATATATGATGTGTTGGTGATGTGGATAATGGGGGTTGTAGTCTAGCCTCATATACAATGTGTTGGTGATGTGGATAATGGGGGTTGTAGTCTAGCCTCATATACAATGTGTTGGTGATGTGGATAATGGGGGTTGTAGTCTAGCCTCATATACAATGTGTTGGTGATGTGGATAATGGGGGTTGTAGTCTAGCCTCATATATGATGTGTTGGTGATGTGGATAATGGGGGTTGTAGTCTAGCCTCATATACAATGTGTTGGTGATGTGGATAATGGGGGTTGTAGTCTAGCCTCATATACAATGTGTTGGTGATGTGGATAATGGGGGTTGTAGTCTAGCCTCATATATGATGTGTTGGTGATGTGGATAATGGGGGTTGTAGTCTAGCCTCATATATGATGTGTTGGTGATGTGGATAATGGGGGTTGTAGTCTAGCCTCATATACAATGTGTTGGTGATGTGGATAATGGGGGTTGTAGTCTAGCCTCATATACAATGTGTTGGTGATGTGGATAATGGGGGTTGTAGTCTAGCCTCATATATGACGTGTTGGTGATGTGGATAATGGGGGTTGTAGTCTACCCTCATATACAATGTGTTGGTGATGTGGATAATGGGGGTTGTAGTCTAGCCTCATATACAATGTGTTGGTGATGTGGATAATGGGGGTTGTAGTCTAGCCTCATATATGATGTGTTGGTGATGTGGATAATGGGGGTTCTAGTCTAGCCTCATATATGATGTGTTGGTGATGTGGATAATGGGGGTTGTAGTCTAGCCTCATATATGATGTGTTGGTGATGTGGATAATGGGGGTTGTAGTCTAGCCTCATATACAATGTGTTGGTGATGTGGATAATGGGGGTTGTAGTCTAGCCTCATATATGATGTGTTGGTGATGTGGATAATGGGGGTTGTAGTCTAGCCTCATATATGATGTGTTGGTGATGTGGATAATGGGGGTTGTAGTCTAGCCTCATATATGATGTGTTGGTGATGTGGATAATGGGGGTTGTAGTCTAGCCTCATATACAATGTGTTGGTGATGTGGATAATGGGGGTTGTAGTCTAGCCTCATATACAATGTGTTGGTGATGTGGATAATGGGGGTTGTAGTCTAGCCTCATATACAATGTGTTGGTGATGTGGATAATGGGGGTTGTAGTCTAGCCTCATATATGATGTGTTGGTGATGTGGATAATGGGGGTTGTAGTCTAGCCTCATATACAATGTGTTGGTGATGTGGATAATGGGGGTTGTAGTCTAGCCTCATATATGACGTGTTGGTGATGTGGATAATGGGGGTTGTAGTCTAGCCTCATATACAATGTGTTGGTGATGTGGATAATGGGGGTTGTAGTCTAGCCTCATATATGATGTGTTGGTGATGTGGATAATGGGGGTTGTAGTCTAGCCTCATATATGACGTGTTGGTGATGTGGATAATGGGGGTTGTAGTCTAGCCTCATATACAATGTGTTGGTGATGTGGATAATGGGGGTTGTAGTCTAGCCTCATATACAATGTGTTGGTGATGTGGATAATGGGGGTTGTAGTCTAGCCTCATATATGATGTGTTGGTGATGTGGATAATGGGGGTTGTAGTCTAGCCTCATATATGATGTGTTGGTGATGTGGATAATGGGGGTTGTAGTCTAGCCTCATATACAATGTGTTGGTGATGTGGATAATGGGGGTTGTAGTCTAGCCTCATATATGATGTGTTGGTGATGTGGATAATGGGGGTTGTAGTCTAGCCTCATATACAATGTGTTGGTGATGTGGATAATGGGGGTTGTAGTCTAGCCTCATATACAATGTGTTGGTGATGTGGATAATGGGGGTTGTAGTCTAGCCTCATATATGATGTGTTGGTGATGTGGATAATGGGGGTTGTAGTCTAGCCTCATATACAATGTGTTGGTGATGTGGATAATGGGGGTTGTAGTCTAGCCTCATATATGATGTGTTGGTGATGTGGATAATGGGGGTTGTAGTCTAGCCTCATATATGACGTGTTGGTGATGTGGATAATGGGGGTTGTAGTCTAGCCTCATATACAATGTGTTGGTGATGTGGATAATGGGGGTTGTAGTCTAGCCTCATATATGATGTGTTGGTGATGTGGATAATGGGGGTTGTAGTCTAGCCTCATATATGACGTGTTGGTGATGTGGATAATGGGGGTTGTAGTCTAGCCTCATATACAATGTGTTGGTGATGTGGATAATGGGGGTTGTAGTCTAGCCTCATATACAATGTGTTGGTGATGTGGATAATGGGGGTTGTAGTCTAGCCTCATATATGATGTGTTGGTGATGTGGATAATGGGGGTTGTAGTCTAGCCTCATATATGACGTGTTGGTGATGTGGATAATGGGGGTTGTAGTCTAGCCTCATATACAATGTGTTGGTGATGTGGATAATGGGGGTTGTAGTCTAGCCTCATATACAATGTGTTGGTGATGTGGATAATGGGGGTTGTAGTCTAGCCTCATATATGACGTGTTGGTTATGTGGATAGTGGGGGTTGTAGTCTAGCCTCATATATGATGTGTTGGTGATGTGGATAATGGGGGTTGTAGTCTAGCCTCATATACAATGTGTTGGTTATGTGGATAGTGGGGGTTGTAGTCTAGCCTCATATACAATGTGTTGGTGATGTGGATAATGGGGGTTGTAGTCTAGCCTCATATACAATGTGTTGGTGATGTGGATAATGGGGGTTGTAGTCTAGCCTCATATACAATGTGTTGGTGATGTGGATAATGGGGGTTGTAGTCTAGCCTCATATACAATGTGTTGGTGATGTGGATAATGGGGGTTGTAGTCTAGCCTCATATATGATGTGTTGGTGATGTGGATAATGGGGGTTGTAGTCTAGCCTCATATATGACGTGTTGGTGATGTGGATAATGGGGGTTGTAGTCTAGCCTCATATACAATGTGTTGGTGATGTGGATAATGGGGGTTGTAGTCTAGCCTCATATATGACGTGTTGGTTATGTGGATAGTGGGGGTTGTAGTCTAGCCTCATATATGATGTGTTGGTGATGTGGATAATGGGGGTTGTAGTCTAGCCTCATATACAATGTGTTGGTGATGTGGATAATGGGGGTTGTAGTCTAGCCTCATATACAATGTGTTGGTGATGTGGATAATGGGGGTTGTAGTCTAGCCTCATATATGATGTGTTGGTGATGTGGATAATGGGGGTTGTAGTCTAGCCTCATATACAATGTGTTGGTGATGTGGATAATGGGCGTTGTAGTCTAGCCTCATATACAATGTGTTGGTGATGTGGATAATGGGGGTTGTAGTCTAGCCTCATATACGATGTGTTGGTGATGTGGATAATGGGGGTTGTAGTCTAGCCTCATATACAGTGTGTTAGTGATGTGGATAATGGGGGTTGTAGTCTAGCCTCATATATGATGTGTTGGTGATGTGGATAATGGGAGTTGTAGTCTAGCCTCATATATGATGTGTTGGTGATGTGGATAATGGGGGTTGTAGTCTAGCCTCATATACAATGTGTTGGTGATGTGGATAATGGGGGTTGTAGTCTAGCCTCATATATGATGTGTTGGTGATGTGGATAATGGGGGTTGTAGTCTAGCCTCATATACAATGTGTTGGTGATGTGGATAATGGGGGTTGTAGTCTAGCCTCATATACAATGTGTTGGTGATGTGGATAATGGGGGTTGTAGTCTAGCCTCATATATGATGTGTTGGTGATGTGGATAATGGGGGTTGTAGTCTAGCCTCATATATGATGTGTTGGTGATGTGGATAATGGGGGTTGTAGTCTAGCCTCATATACAATGTGTTGGTGATGTGGATAATGGGGGTTGTAGTCTAGCCTCATATACAATGTGTTGGTGATGTGGATAATGGGGGTTGTAGTCTAGCCTCATATACAATGTGTTGGTGATGTGGATAATGGGGGTTGTAGTCTAGCCTCATATACAATGTGTTGGTGATGTGGATAATGGGGGTTGTAGTCTAGCCTCATATACGATGTGTTGGTGATGTGGATAATGGGGGTTGTAGTCTAGCCTCATATATGATGTGTTGGTGATGTGGATAATGGGGGTTGTAGTCTAGCCTCATATACAATGTGTTGGTGATGTGGATAATGGGGGTTGTAGTCTAGCCTCATATATGATGTGTTGGTGATGTGGATAATGGGGGTTGTAGTCTAGCCTCATATACAATGTGTTGGTGATGTGGATAATGGGGGTTGTAGTCTAGCCTCATATATGATGTGTTGGTGATGTGGATAATGGGGGTTGTAGTCTAGCCTCATATACAATGTGTTGGTGATGTGGATAATGGGGGTTGTAGTCTAGCCTCATATATGACGTGTTGGTGATGTGGATAATGGGGGTTGTAGTCTAGCCTCATATACAATGTGTTGGTGATGTGGATAATGGGGGTTGTAGTCTAGCCTCATATATGATGTGTTGGTGATGTGGATAATGGGGGTTGTAGTCTAGCCTCATATACAATGTGTTGGTGATGTGGATAATGGGGGTTGTAGTCTAGCCTCATATATGACGTGTTGGTGATGTGGATAATGGGGGTTGTAGTCTAGCCTCATATACAATGTGTTGGTGATGTGGATAATGGGGGTTGTAGTCTAGCCTCATATATGATGTGTTGGTGATGTGGATAATGGGGGTTGTAGTCTAGCCTCATATATGACGTGTTGGTGATGTGGATAATGGGGGTTGTAGTCTAGCCTCATATACAATGTGTTGGTGATGTGGATAATGGGGGTTGTAGTCTAGCCTCATATACAATGTGTTGGTGATGTGGATAATGGGGGTTGTAGTCTAGCCTCATATATGATGTGTTGGTGATGTGAATAATGGGGGTTGTAGTCTAGCCTCATATATGACGTGTTGGTGATGTGGATAATGGGGGTTGTAGTCTGGCCTCATATACAATGTGTTGGTGATGTGGATAATGGGGGTTGTAGTCTAGCCTCATATATGACGTGTTGGTTATGTGGATAGTGGGGGTTGTAGTCTAGCCTCATATATGATGTGTTGGTGATGTGGATAATGGGGGTTGTAGTCTAGCCTCATATACAATGTGTTGGTGATGTGGATAATGGGGGTTGTAGTCTAGCCTCATATACAATGTGTTGGTGATGTGGATAATGGGGGTTGTAGTCTAGCCTCATATATGATGTGTTGGTGATGTGGATAATGGGGGTTGTAGTCTAGCCTCATATACAATGTGTTGGTGATGTGGATAATGGGGGTTGTAGTCTAGCCTCATATACAATGTGTTGGTGATGTGGATAATGGGGGTTGTAGTCTAGCCTCATATACGATGTGTTGGTGATGTGGATAATGGGGGTTGTAGTCTAGCCTCATATACAGTGTGTTAGTGATGTGGATAATGGGGGTTGTAGTCTAGCCTCATATATGATGTGTTGGTGATGTGGATAATGGGAGTTGTAGTCTAGCCTCATATATGATGTGTTGGTGATGTGGATAATGGGGGTTGTAGTCTAGCCTCATATACAGTGTGTTAGTGATGTGGATAATGGGGGTTGTAGTCTAGCCTCATATATGATGTGTTGGTGATGTGGATAATGGGGGTTGTAGTCTAGCCTCATATACAATGTGTTGGTGATGTGGATAATGGGGGTTGTAGTCTAGCCTCATATACAATGTGTTGGTGATGTGGATAATGGGGGTTGTAGTCTAGCCTCATATACGATGTGTTGGTGATGTGGATAATGGGGGTTGTAGTCTAGCCTCATATACAGTGTGTTAGTGATGTGGATAATGGGGGTTGTAGTCTAGCCTCATATATGATGTGTTGGTGATGTGGATAATGGGAGTTGTAGTCTAGCGGCACACATAGCTGGAACCTGGGTCAGCTCCTGTCAGTAGGTGGTAATTGACAGGCATGGAGTTGGTAGCGGGTTTCAGTCTTTCATCACACAGCACTGGGGGGGGGGGGGGATGGGCGGGGGTGGTAGTTATGCTGCTTTTATCTCTGTGTAATTCCACATTGAAAGATGAAAGGATGAAATCCACCAGCTGGCCATTAACAAGCCACATTTACAGCATATATATCCATTGACAGCGCCACCGGTAATGGTGGAAGGTGCCGAGTACTCGTATAATGGTCGTTATCTCCTTTTCATCTTATACAGATTATCAGTCATCAGAGGAACTACAACTTCCAGCATGACCTTCCCTCCCAGGTCCCAACTTCAGAGACGAGGTGGATCTATATTCAATGACACCCCCCTCAGGAGACCGGTCCATGACACCTTCCTTAGGGGGCTGGTCCATAACACCTTCCTAGTGACCAGTCCATGACACCTTCCTTGACACCTTTTCTAGGGGCTGGTCCATGATACCTTCCTTAGGGGGCTGTTTCATGACACCTTTCCTCAGGGGGCCGTTCCATGACACCTTTCCTCAGGGGGTCGTTACATGACACCTTCCTCAGGGGAGCGTTCCATGACACCCTTCCTCAGGGGGCCATTCCGTGACACCTTCCTCAGGGGGCCGTTCCATGACACCCTTCCTCAGGGGGCCGTTGCATGACACCTTTCGTCAGGGGGCTGTTCCATGACACCCTTCCTCAGGGGGCCATTCCGTGACACCCTTGCTAGGGGCCGGTCCATGACACCTTCCTAGTGACCAGTCCATGACACCTTCGTTGACACCCTTCCTAGCTTCAATGACACCTTTCCTCAGGGGGCCGTTCCATGACACCCTTCCTCAGGGGGCCTTTCCATGACACCTTCCTAGGGGCCGGTCCATGACACCTTCCTTAGGGGGCCTTTCCATGATACATTCCTTAGGGGGCTGTTCCATGACACCTTTCCTCAGGGGACCGTTCCATGACACCCTTCCTAGGGGGCCAGTCCATGACACCTTCCTTAAGGTGCCGTTCCATAACACCCTTCCTAGGGGGCCAGTCCATGACACTCTTCTTGGGGCAGGTCCTTGACATCCTTCCTTAGGGGGCCTTTCCATAACACCCTTCCTAGGGGCCGGTCCATGACACCTTCCTTAGAGGGCCAGTCAATGACACCTTCCTTACGGGGCCGTTCCATGACACCTTCCTTAGGGGGCCTTTCCATGACACCCTTCCTAGGGGCTGGTCAATGACACCTTCCTTAGAGGGCCGTTCCATGACACCTTCCTTAGGGGGCTGTTCCATGACACCCTTCCTCAGGGGGCCAGTCCATGACACCTTTCCTCAGGGGGCCGTTCCATGACACCCTTCCTAGGGGCCGGTCCATGACACCTTCCTTAGAGGGCCGTTCCATGACACCCTTCCAAGGGGCAGGTCTTTGACACCTTCCTTAGGGGGCCGTTCCATGACACCTTCCTTAGGGGGTCATTCCATGACACCCTTCCTTAGAGGGCCGTTCCATGACACCTTCCTAGGGGCTGGTCCATGACACCTTCCTTAGGGGGCCATTCCATGACACCCTTCCTAGGGGCTGGTCCATGACACCTTACTTAGGGGGCTTTTCCATAACAACCTTCCTAGGGGCTGGTCCATGACACCTTCCTTAGGGGGCCATTCCATGACAACCATCCTAGGGGGCGGTCCATGACACCTTCCCCCTCTTGGGGAAATTCACACTCTCTATTGATGAAGAAAACTGCATCCAGGGCAAGAAGTGACGGGAAATCCATAATTAGCTGATCACACAGATTCGCCTTATTTACTAAGCTCAGTAAACATTCACACTAAGCACTTTGGAGAGACGACCTCTCACTTCCTGTTGTCTTCCTGGGACAGGAAATGAAGAGGTAACTATATATAGGTTGTTATTCCTGAGACTTGTGTCGTTTCACGCTGGAGTGACACTATTTACCCCGAGGCCTCGAGTCCCAGAAACGGGGAGCTCATTCGTTTTCCATGAAAACCATCGAGGTCAATCTGGTCAAAACAATTCCCAAACAAAATGGAACCCCCCCCCCCCCCCCAGGGCTGAGTGTAAGGGTGCCGAGGAGGGGTGATAAGCAGGCGGAGTGCCTCTGGAACTGCACAGACAATCCAGGACTATGGACTGAATCCAACACAATATAAATCTTCCATCCAACCTTCGTAAACTGATAGAAGACATTATTAAAAATTTCCACTGACCCCAACCGGCAGCCAGAAGACTCCACACTGCCGGGAACAGATCGTCAAGGATATCATAAATCCTGGGCGCCATCTTCTGGCTGAATTTGTGAACTGCAGCAGCAGGTAAACTGGATGTATCAATAGAAGGTATGGAGTCAAGATTATAGAGAAGAATTCCTGGCCTACATTAAAGAAAACTCTGACTTGGTTACCATTAATGTCCCAGAATTCCGAAGCCATGGTCCCTTTCGGTGTGTCATTGTCCCGAGGTGCCAAAATGACGTTCACTGTCGGTGCATCATTGACCCACAGCCCTCAAATGTTGGTCATTGTCTGTGCGTCATTGTCCCAGTGCTCCTAAGTGTTGGGATACTGTCTGTACGTCTTTATCCCAGGACCCCAAGTGTTTGATACTGTCAGAGGTCCCAAGATAATGAAATACAATGGCCAACACTTGGGGGGAATCTGGGACAATGACATACAGACATTGACCAACACTTAGGGGGTCTTGGGACAATGACAGACGTTGATCAACGCTTGAGGGTCCTAGCGCAATGACATACAGATGCTGACCAATGCTTGAGAGTCCTAGGACAATGACTCACAGACAGTGACCAACACTTGAGGGTCCTGGGTCAATGACATACAGACATTGACCAACATTTGGATGTCCTGAGACAATGACCCACAGACAGCGGCCAACACTTGAGGGTCCTGAGACAATGACATACAGATGCTGACCAACGACTGAGGGTCCTTGGACAATGACCCACAGACAGCGGCCAACACTTGAGGGTCCTGAGACAATAAAATACAGATGCTGACCAACGACTGAGGGTCCTTGGACAATGACATACAGACGTTGACTAATGACCAATGCTTGAGGGTCCTGGGATAATGACATACAGACTGTGACCAACATTTGGATGTCCTTGGACAATGACCCACAGACAGCGGCCAACACTTGAGGGTCCTGAGACAATAAAATACAGATGCTGACCAACGACTGAGGGTCCTTGGACAATGACATACAGACGTTGACCAATGCTTGAGGGTCCTGGGAGAATGACATACAGACGTTGACCAACATTTGGATGTCCTTGGACAATGACCCACAGACAGCGGCCAACACTTGAGGGTCCTGAGACAATGACATACAGATGCTGACCAACGACTGAGGGTCCTTGGACAATGACATACAGACGTTGACCATTGACCAATGCTTGAGGGTCCTGGGATAATGACATACAGACATTGACCAACATTTGCATGTCCTGGGACAATGACCCACAGACAGTGACCAACGCTTGAGGGTCCAGGGACAATGACATACAGATGTTGACCAACGCTTGAGGGTCCTGGAAGAATGACATACAGACGTTGATCAACGCTTGAGGGTCCTAGCGCAATGACATACAGATGCTGACCAACGCTTGAGGGTCCAGGGACAATGACATACAGATGTTAACCAACGCTTGAGGGTCCTAGCGCAATGACATACAGATGCTGACCAACGCTTGAGGGTCCTAGGACAATGACCCACATACAGCGGCCAACACTTGAGGGTCCTGGGACAATGACATACAGACATTGACCAACATTTGGATGTCCTGGGACAATGACCCACAGACAGCGGCCAACACTTGAGGGTCCTGAGACAATGACATACAGACGCCGACCAGCGCTTGAGGGTCCTAGGACAATGACCCACAGACAGTGACCAACGCTTGAGGGTCCAGGGACAATGACATACAGACAGTGACCAACGCTTGAGGGTCCTAGGACAATGACATAGAGACGTTGACCAACATTTGGATGTCCTGGGACAATGACCAACACTTGAAGGTCCTGGGACAATGACATACAGACGCTGTCCAACGCTTGAGGGTACTAGGACAATGACATACAGACAGTGACCAACACTTGAGGGACCAGGGACAATGACAACCGTTGACCAACACTTGTAGGTCCTGAGATACTGACGTGCAGAGGTTGATCGACACTTGAGGGTCCTTGGACAATGACAACTGTTGACCAACACTTGTAGGTCCTGAGATACTGATGTGCAGACGTTGATCGACACTTGAGGGTCCTAGGACTAGAGGTCGACCGATATGGGTTTTTCTCTGGCCGATGCCGATATTTAGAAATCGCTGTGGCCGATGGCCGATATATGATGCCGATTTTTTTGGGCCAATATGTTAGGCCGATGAAGGGGGAAAAAAAAAACTAACAGTTGGACCCCTTTCACACTGGGGTGTTTTTCAGGCACTTTTGGGCTAAAAATAGCACCTGTAAAAATGGCTGCAAAACAGCTCCCCTGCAGTCTCAGTGTGAAAGCCTGAGTGCTTTCACACTGAGGCGGTGCGCTGGCAGGACGTTAAAAAAAAGTCCTGCAAGCAGCATCTTTGGAGCGGTGTATACCGCTCCTCCATCACTACTGCCTATTGAAATTAATGGGCACTGCTGCTGAAGCGCCTGCAAAGCGCTTCTGCAGCGGTGCTACACGGGCGCATTTAACCTCTTCATCGGCCGCTAGCTGGGTTATAAGCACCCCGCTAGCAGCCGAATATCGCCGCTAAAATTATGGTAAAGCGCAGCTAAAACTAGCTGCATTTTACCGCCAACGCCTGCCCGCTCCAGTGTGAAAGCAGCTGAGTTCCGCCAAAAAAAAAATATATATTAAAAGTCAGCAGCTACAAATACTGCAGCTGCTGACTTTTAATATATGGACACTTACTTGTCCTGGGCGCCCGCGATGTCGGCACCCGAAGCCGATCTCTCTCTCGGCTCTCGGGTGCTGCCGCCGCCATCTTCGGTAAGGGAATCAGGAAGCAGGCACAAAAACAGATAATCAAAACTTTGACGAAAAAAAAAGTTTAGTTTTATTTAACATTCATTAAAGTGTATTTTTTTCCCAAAGAATTGCGTTTGAAAGACCGCTGCGCAAATACCGTGTGACATAAAATATTGCAACAACCGCCATTTTATTCCCTAGGGTCTCTGCAAAAAAAAAATATATAATGTTTGGGGGTTCCAAGTGATTTTCTAGCAGAAAAGACAGGATTTTTACTTGTAAGCTACAAGTGTCAGAAAAGATTTAGCCTTTAAATGGTTAAACTGAGAACTTCTACTCACAAGTTCAGTTCATTGATAAGAAGAAACATTTGTAACTTTTCTCTCTCACTTGGCAGGCTGCCCAAAGATGAGTCACTGCACGGGAAACTTCAGGCAACTTGTATTGACTTCTATGAGAGATGTCATTTCCAAGCCGCGCTGAAGTTTTTTTTTTTTTTTTAATATCGGCTTCTGTTCTCAGAATATCGGCCAAAGCCGATTAATGAAAAAATGCCAAAAATCGGCCGATATATCGGCCGACCGATATATCGGTCGACCTCTACCTAGGACAATGACACAGGGCAGTGACCAACACTTGAGGGTCTTGGGACAATGACATACCGATGTTGAGAAACACTTGGGGGTCCTGAAACAATGACACACGAAGTGCTGGCTACTGTCCGTGCCGTTATCTTGGGTCCCCCAAGTGATGGTCACTGTTGATGCGTCATTGTCCCAGGACCCTCAAGTGTTTTCTTTCAGGGTGTCACTGTTTTGGGACACCCGTGTTGTTTACTGTTCATTTATCATTGTCCCAGGACACTTAAGTGTCGGTTACCATCAGGGCACCATTGTTCTAGGACCCCTAGGTTACTGTTGATGTGTCACTGTATTACTGTTCCGATATCACCAAGTGTTGATTATAGTCAGGGTGTTTCTGTTGGTACATACTGTACCAGGACACCCCAATGTCCGTAACTGTCCATGTTCCATGGGCCACCAAGTGTAAGTTACTGTTGGTCCATCATTGGCCCTGGACCACCCAAGTATCTGTACTTTTGTTAGCTAGAGGTAATCAATCATGTTTGATAAGTTTTCATGAAGCAGAAAATCTGGAGCTCTAATCCAGTGTTTCTCAACTCCAGTCCTCAAGGCGCCCCAATAGGTCATGTTTTCAGGATTTCCCTCAGATGAAACAGCTGTGGGAATTAGTAAAGCAGTTAAACTGATCAAATAACCTGTGCAAAACAATGGAGAGCCTGAAAACATGACCTGTTGGGGCGCCTTGAAGACTGGAGTTGAGAAACACTGCTCTAATCTATCACTCTGTATCAGACAAAGTATCCAGTTCTCCTGACATTGTGAACATGTCGGCAGTCAATCCTTGGATCTTCTGGATCACCCTGACCTTCTGACGTAAGGTCCACCATTCTTCCTTCCTTTTTAAAGTCACTGGCTTAACACCATGGCTGTTACAGCCAGGGCCTTGTGAGACAGGTAGAGGGGTCATCCCTACCCTAGGGAAGGCTTGGAAGGTGCCTACAAGGAAGATTTACAACAGATCTTGGAAATATTGATCGGTGTGAGGTTTCTCTTTGCAAGCTTGTTGTATCCTGGCTTTTCTCCACTCTGGAGTTTACCTGGGACTTGCCTTGCGTGAAGTCAAGAGCCAGTTTTCAGCGGTCGTTTTCTTTTTCCCAGAGACTGGTTGCTTCACATTACTTGCCTTTGTGCAAGACATCACGCATATTGTTAAACCAGTCAAGATTCTGTTGACTCAATGGGATGTAAAATTGACACATTCCATACTTCAGAAATTTGCATTTGAATCCATCCTGACTTGCATGGTTACATTTTTGGTTGCCATTATTTTGGCTCACATAGTTCCAGACGAATCCATCCTTCTGACTTGCATGGTTACCTTACCAGTTCCTGTTATTTTGGCTCACGTAGTTCCAGATGAATCCATCCTTCTGACATGCATGGTTACATTTTTGGTTCCGGTTATTTTGGCTCACGTAGTTCCAGATGAATCCATTCTTCTGACTTGCATGGGTACATTTGTTGTTGCCGTTATTTTGGCTCACTTAACTACAGAATAATCCATCCTTCTGACTTGCATGGTTACATTTTTAGTTGCTGTTATTTTGGCTCACGTAGTTCCAGATGAATCCATCCTTTTGACTTGCATGGTTACATTTTTGGTTGCCGTTATTTTGGCTCACGTAACTACAGAATAATCCATCCTTCTGACTTGCATGGTAACATTTTTCGTTACCGTTATTTTTGGCTCACGTAACTCTATCCTTCTGACTTGCATGGTAACATTTTTGGTTGCCGTCATTTTGGCTCACGTAGTTCCAGATGAATCCATTCTTCTGACTTGCATGGGTACATTTGTTGTTGCCGTTATTTTGACTCACATAGCTCCAAATGAATCCATCCTTCTGATTTGCATGGGTACATATCTGGTTGCTGTTATTTTCGGCTCACGTAGTTCCAGAACTGACTGCTTTTTTTCTTGTGAGGAAATGTTCCTGGTACTTCACCGTGACAAGGTGATTCTATCAGCTTCAGCCATCAATTTGACCTAAAGGTGGCTTATTTGTTTCATCTCAAACTGGACATTGTGTTGCCGTATTTCTGTCCTAAGCCACAGATGCCAGGGGACAATTGCTTGACACGCATTGGACTTGGTTCCTGCTATTGGCTGTTACCTGTAGTTGACCACTACAATTTTGTCATCAAATTCCCCTTTTGTGCTACATGAATGTCCAAGTTAAGTTCACACAACTTCTAAAGCCTCGTACACACGGTCGGACTTCCATCGGACTTTTCCGTGGTTTTTTGTCCGAATGGAGTTGGTTGGGAACACCCATAGCATACAAACGCTCGGACTTTTCTCCAAACTTTCTTAAAACTTCTTACAACATTGCGTGTTTTTTCTGCTCTTTTCTGCTCTTTACTGCCACCCTTTGGTCAACTTCTGCTATTGTTGGTTGATTTTAACATTAGTTGTTTTGTCCATCGGACTAAAGTCCGATGGTTATCTGTACACACGGTCGGACTTTGCTCCATCGGACTTTTGTTGGGCAAAAGTTTGTCCGTTTGCAGACCCAACTTTTGTCCAATGAAATCCAAAACCAAACGAAAAAAGTTTGTCCGATGGAGCGTACACACGGTCGGATTGTTGGTCCAACTTGCTTAAAACGAAGTTTGTTGGGCAAAAGTCTGACCGTGTGTACGGGGCTTAAGTCTACCAGTTCTTATTGGTTCCATCGGCTTATTATTCAGGCTTACGGTTGGAGGGCATGTTCCACCATTTTTGGTAAAGGTTCATTTACCAGAAGTGTAGGTACTTCCTGGGGTATTCGGCGTCAGGTTTCAGAAGCTCAAAGCTTGTATAGTTGCTACCTGGTATCTGATCCACAACTTTTATGAAGTTTTACCATGTGGATGTTGGATTAGCTGAGGACACCACCTTTGGTCTGTGTTTTGCAGGCTCCTGTGTGGTTCCATCCCTATTTTAGTTTAGCTGTTTGGGGCCAGTTGGCTTTGTTGTCTTCCCCTCATATTTATTGCAAGACTCTTCCAATGCAGGATAGAACATAAGAGCCGCCATTGTCAACCTGTTGCTCATGGTTAGCATCGTTCTGCTTAGCTGATCCTATTATGTCAGAAATTACATCATCGATGTATCTGGGTCATATAGGTCACTTTACTTACAAAAATAAATATAAAAAATATTGGCCTGATGCCACTATTATTTTGACAACAGTCTGGCCGTCTTTGCAGCACTAGCCCAAAACAGGGGTTCAAGATGAGGAAAACCCATCTTCCATCAACAAGACATTAATACCTTGACTTTTAGAAGATGCTCTCCCAACCTTGTGGTAAGTTTGGCAAAAACCCTTTTCTGTTCCCGCATGACCGTACCCCCCCCCCCCCCCCCCGTGTGTACAAAACCAGCTCCATAAAGACATGGTGTGTCCAGTTTAGTATGGAGGAACTGGAGAGTCCTGCAGAGCCCTAACCTCATTCCTACTGAACAGCTTTGGGATGGATTGGAATGCGGTCTGTGAGCCAGATCTTTTTTTTTTTGGTGCCCAATGTGTGAGCCAGGTCTTTTATCCAACATCAGTACCTGACCTCAGAAACTTTCCAAAATCATGTGGAAATCCTTCCTAGAAAAGTGGAGGCTGTTCCACCTGCAAGGATATTGGGGTCCATATTATGGGTCATAGTTTTGGATGTCCAAGAAGATCCATCAAGTGGGATAGTCAGGCATTCATGTACCTTTGGCTACATAACGCCATTACCTGACAGTTCTAGAGGCTGAGCCAGGTGCTGGTCCAGGGTTGTGGGCAGATCCTAGCCATATGGTCACGATCTTGTCCCAGCCTGGACCGGCTCTGTGCTGAAAACAGGTCACAGGAGTGCAGAACGAACTGCACACAGCCAAACAAGCTTTGGCTGTACTTCTCCTTTAAGTATCACCCATGCCAAGTGTATGTCAGGGACGTGCTGGGCTTGAACCTGGGACCTCGTCTGTGTCTGGCATTGACTCTACCAGCGGAGCTATCTGAGATGCTGGACAGTTCCCTGCCTGATCTGCTGGATAACCTATCTGATCCATTAGACTACTCTGCTTGGTGTCTGATTACTGTTGAACTCTGAACCCCTTGCTCCTCCCATGTACTTCCTATAAAAGACATTCCAGAGATGTTGCCCCTTGCGGTTTGATCTGCTTCTGTTCCCTGAGTTCCTGATTCTGTGCTTGTATCCTGTTCCTGTGTTTGACCCGGCTTCCTGACCACGCTTCTGTCCCCAGTCCTGACCTCGGCTCGTTTGACCCTGCTCAGTTATCTGCCAGTCTGCCTGTTGCCAAGATTCGGCCTGGACTTTGACTACTCTCTGCCTGCCACTTGTGATGTTTACCTTGATGTGTATGACCCGGCTTGTCTGACTCTGCAAACCTGCACCAGCTTACCTGCATCCTCTGCTCTGCAAGCTGCACACGCTGACCTGCATCCTTTGCAATGCAAACCTGCACCTGCTGACCTGCATCCCTGCACCTGCTGACCTGCATCCCTGCTCTGCAAACCTGCACCTGCTGACCTGCATCCCTGCTCTGCAAACCTGCACCTGCTGACCTGCATCCCTGCTCTGCAAACCTGCACCTGCTGACCTGCATCCCTGCTCTGCAAACCGGCACCTGCTGACCTGCATCCTCTGCTCTGCAAGCTGAACCTGCTGACCTGCATCCGCTGCTTCCGGAACCAGCCGTTCCAGTCTCCACTCGGCTCCACCACTCCAAGCAGTGAGGATCAGACAGGCACCCTTACCTCACCGTGCTCTTACCACCACTGTCCCCACTCCAGTGGTCTCCGAGCCGGGGTTGTACGGGAGGTCC
Organism: Rana muscosa; assembly: GCA_029206835.1. Classification (NCBI taxonomy): domain Eukaryota; kingdom Metazoa; phylum Chordata; class Amphibia; order Anura; family Ranidae; genus Rana; species Rana muscosa. The sequence continues at coordinate 391,991 of JARGYO010005627.1, forward strand.
CTCTCCGCACGTCAGGCTCACACCTAAGGTACGTTACAGTATCAAACCGCCATGCCTGAGCCTGCAGGAGATACCTTGCCTATGGACAATGTCTATCAACACCTTACAGCTCTCACTCAGATCGTGAAGTCTCTGCAGGGCAGCCATGTCCGAATGGATAAGCAGACACAAACTCAAGCCACCTCTGCAGATTCACCTCCAACCCAAACTTCCTCTATTGGAATGTTACCATCTCCTGAGCCCAGGGTCCCTGTTCCTGAGAAGTTTTTCGGGGATCGGAGTAAATTCCGTGCGTTTCGCAACGCATGTGAACTTTACTTTTCGTTGCTACCTCTGACTTTTTCATCTGAAGCCACCAAGGTGGGCTTCGTTATCGCTTTGCTGCAGGGGGAACCTCAAGCTTGGGCCCATCACCTACTTGAAGTCCGCCATGTAGTTCTAGACTCTCTGCCCTCTTTTCTTGATGCCATGGCCCGACTTTATGACGATCCACAGCGGACTTCTACTGCCGAGGCTGCTCTCCATGCGCTCCAGCAAGGCCGCCGAGCGGTCGAGGACTATGTGACTGATTTCAGACGCTGGAGCGCGGATACCCAGTGGAATGAGGCGGCTCTGCGGCATCAGTTCCGTCTTGGTCTCTCTGAAAGCCTGAAGGATGAGTTAGCACGGGTCGGTGTTCCTGATGTTCTAGAGACTTTAATTAATTTGTCTATCCAGATAGACCGACGACTCCGGGAGCGCAGAGCAGAAAGGTCTACCCAACAGCTCCGCCCAGCTTGGATGCTACCCCGGATACGAGCCCCTGTGTACCCTGCCAGTGCCAGTACGGTTCCAACTGAACCCTCACCCCTCAACCAGACCATCAAGCCAGGGCAGCTTGGACTAATGAAACATTCCCTATCGGCCAAGGAACGACTTCGTCGGCTGCAGAATTATCTATGCCTGTATTGCGGTGAACCCGGTCATTATGTCTCTTCTTGTCCTGCTAAGCTGCGCAAGGTCCTGGCTACCTCTTCTCCCAACTACTCACCTCCATCTACCAATGCTACTCACCTGGCTCTTCCTATCTCTTTCCAACTACCAGGGAGGACAATACCAGTAACTGCAATAATCGACTCAGGGGCATGTAGTTGTTTTGTCGATCTAGACTTTGCAGCACAACAGCACATCCCACTCCAACCTAAGACTCAGGGACTTTCCATTTTCCTGGCAGATGGGTCTCGCATCAAGTCTGGAGTAGTGACCCAGGAGACCCCTCCTTTGCCTGTGATCACCTCCATGGACCATAAGGAACTATTGACTTTGGATGCTATTGCATCTCCCATGTTTCCAGTTATCCTGGGTCTACCCTGGCTTCAGGCACACAATCCACAGATTGATTGGGGAACCGGAAGTATTAAGTTCCAGTCACCATACTGTCAACGCCACTGCATGCTTCCATGTCCCAGCACCTTGGGGCCTCTGTTATGCCTGGATTCAGATCCAGAGATACGATCTTCTGTACCCAAACAATATCATGAGTTCCTGGACGTCTTCAGCAAACGAGGGGCCGAAGTCCTCCCGCCTCATCGTCCTTACGATTGTCCAATCGAGCTTCTTCCCGGTGCTGAGATTCCTTTCGGACGGATCTTCCCCCTATCTGAACGGGAGCTTGAGGTACTGAAAGAATACGTTGATGAGAACCTTAAGAGGGGTTTCATCCGTCCTTCCACTTCTCCAGCAGGGGCAGGAATCTTCTTTGTGGAGAAAAAAGACCATTCTCTTCGGCCCTGTGTAGATTACCGGGAATTAAATAAAATCACGGTCAAGAACCGGTACCCTCTGCCTCTGGTACCTGAACTTTTTCAAAGACTCAGGACTTCCTCTGTGTTTACCAAATTAGACCTGCGGGGGGCGTACAACCTGGTACGCATCCGAGCAGGGGATGAATGGAAGACTGCCTTTCGTACCAGGTTCGGCCATTACGAATACCTAGTAATGCCCTTCGGCCTATGTAACGCCCCTGCCACCTTTCAGCATCTAGTCAATGATGTTTTCAGAGACTGTCTGGACATTTATGTAGTTGTCTATCTTGATGATATTTTGATTTTTTCCTCCTCTCTTGAGCAGCACCGGAAACACGTCAAGAGTGTACTCTGTCGTCTCCGCCAGCATGGACTGTACGCAAAACCAGAAAAGTGTGAATTCGAGCGACAGAGTATCCAGTTCCTTGGCCTAGTGATCTCTACAGAGGGATTCAAGATGGACCCACAGAAGGTTTCAGCCATTCTGGATTGGCCTGCACCTTCAGATAAAAAGGGGGTGCAGCGCTTCGTTGGCTTTGCCAATTTTTATCGGAGGTTTATCAAGGGATTCTCTGCTATTATTTCCCCGATTACGCAGCTAACGAAGCAAAATGCTCGATTCCAGTGGACATCTGAAGCACAGGCTGCTTTCACAAACCTAAAAATACTTTTTACGTCTTCTCCTATCCTAAGTCATCCCGATCCTGCCCTACCGTATCTACTTGAGGTAGATGCCTCAGAGACAGCGGTTGGAGCTGTTATCTCCCAGCGCCAAGGTCTCAAGGACTTGATACACCCGGTAGCCTTCTTCTCCCATAAGCTTACCCCATCCGAGAGGAATTATGATGTTGGAGACCGGGAGCTCCTGGCCATTAAATCTGCCCTTGAGGAGTGGAGGTACTTGTTGGAGGGAGCAGCGCATCCTATACTCATTTACACAGACCACAAGAACCTAGAGTATCTGAGAGCTGCCAAACGTCTGAGACCACGCCAGGCACGTTGGGCACTATTTTTCTCTAGGTTCTCGTTCCACATAACTTACCGGCCAGGCTCCAAGAACACCAAACCAGACGCTCTTTCCCGCATGTTCGATGATCCAAAAGAGGTGTCAGCTCCAGATACCATTCTATCGGAAGGCAACTTCTTACTTTTACAAACTAGCCTGATGTCTGTCTTGAAGCAAGCTTCTACAGGTGTGTCTGGTCCCTCTGAAATCACTCTGGTACCCAAGGACGGGTTACTTTGGAAGAATGACAAAATCTTTGTGCCAGAAGAAGTTCGAGTCACAGTGTTAAACTTGTGTCATGATCACCCCCTGGCAGGCCATTTCGGAATGCATAAAACCCTTGAACTGATTCAACGCACGTTTTGGTGGCCGGATCTTGAAAAAGACTGCAGGGAATATGTAGGTTCATGTGCCACCTGTATCCGTAGCAAGACCACTAGAAGCAAGGCCTGGGGTCTGCTCAGACCCTTACCAGTCCCTGACCGTCCCTGGAAAATGATTGCCATGGACTTCATAGTGGAACTACCCCCGTCTGAAGGTTGCACAGCCATCTTTGTAGTGGTTGACCGTCTATCCAAGATGGCCCACTTCGTGCCTCTCAAAGGCACGCCCTCTGCCATGGAAACTGCCCAGGTCTTCATTAGTGAACTGTGTCTGGTGTGAACTGGCCCTTATAGCAAAAAGTACAAAATATTGCTTTTCTTTTCAAATTTGTTGCTCTATTTTTGTTTATAGCGCAAAAAATAAAAACCGCAGAGGAGATCAAATACCGTATATACTCGAGTATAAGCCGAGTTTTTCAGCACATTTTTTTGTGCTGAAAATGCCCCCCCCCCCCCCTCGAGCTTATTCTCGAGTCACCTTTTTGCGCCTTATCCCCCGGATTTTGGGGACCCGGTTCTGGCCGGCCGTAGGTCCCCTGGACCCCAATCTTGGCACACATGTAGCCCCACTCTTCCTCTACAAGTGTGCAAAGTTTGTTGTCCGGGGGACCTATGGCCGGGGAGCGCCGATTTTTCAAACCCGGGGACCCCTTTCATAGACTCCTATGTTAAATGGTAATTTCTCCGGTGATTTTGGGGAGCCAGTACTGGCCAGCCGTAGGTCTCCTGAACCCAAAATTTGGCACACATGTAGCCCCATTTCTCCTATATAAGTTTGCAAAGTGTTTTGTCTGGGGGACCTACGGCCGCGGAGCACCGATTTTTCAAACGCGGGCACCCCTTCCTTAGACTCCCATGTTAAACGTCAGTCTAGTCATGAACACAGTGAGGCATGGGCACAGTGAGTCATGGGCACAGTGAGGCCTGGACACAGTGAGGCCTGGACACAGTGAGGCCTGGACACAGTGAGGCATGGACACAGTGAGGCCTGGGCACAGTGAGGCCTGGGCACAGTGAGGCATGGGCACAGTGAGGCATGGGCACAGTGAGGCATGGGCACAGTGAGGCATGGGCACAGTGAGTTACAGTGAGGCATGGGCACAGTGAGGCATGGGCACAGTGAGGCATGGGCACAGTGAGTTACAGTGAGGCATGGACACAGTGAGGCATGGACACAGTGAGTTACAGTGAGGCATGGACACAGTGAGGCATGGGCACAGTGAGTTACAGTGAGGCATGCACATGGACACAGTGAGGCAAAGTGAGGCACAGTGAGGCATGCAGATGGACACCATAGGCTTATACTTGAGTCAATAAGTTTTCCCAGTTTTTTGTGGTAAAATTAGGTGCCTCAGCTTATACTCGAGTATATACGGTACCACCAAAAGAAAGCTCCATTTGTGGAGAAAAAAGGACATCAATTTGATTTGGGAGCCACGTCGCACGACCGCGCAATTGTCAGTCAAAGCGACGCAGTGCCGAATCGCAAAAAGGGGCCTGGTCTTTGGCCAGCCAAATGGTCCGGGGCTGAAGTGGTTAAAAGCAAAAGCTAGCCCAAAGAAATCATATGCATTAGAGGGGGAAGGTTAAATGCCCTTTTAGGGAGGAGCTAGAGTAGCGAGAGTCTTTTTACTTAATTAGAACAAGGTACATGTCACATGTTAACAACGTAACACGCTAACATGACCTCCGTGTGCAAATATCCTTAAAAAAAGACATAAAAGTGAACCAGCGTTAAAAAAAAAAAAAGTCAAGTTTAGAGGTGCGCCGGTTCAACCCACGCAAATGTATTTATGTTGCTTGAGATTTACTAAGATTTCGGCCACGCAATGAACCAACGCATTTGAACAAACGCGCAAGTGCCGCTTGCGCATGCGCAATGCTTACATTGATCTCACGCAGTTCTAAACGTACTTGCAGGCGCAGCGGGCTTGTTCAGAAAAAGTTACTTTCTCATTGTATTTTGGGCATATTTGTTACTTGGGCAGTTGTCACTAAACTTCCTCACATCACCCCCATTATATTCTCACTACACTTCCTCACGTCACCCCACATCACCCCCATTATATTGTCACTAAACTTCCTCACATCACCCCCATTATATTGTCACTAAACTTCCTCAAATCACCCCACATCACCCCCATTATATTGTCACTAAACTTCCCCACATCACCCCCATTATATTGTCACTACACTTCCTCACGTCACCCCACATCACCCCCATTATATTGTCACTAAACTTCCTCACATCACCCCACATCACCCCCATTATATTGTCACTACACTTTCTCACGTCACCCCACATCACCCCCATTATATTGTCACTAAACTTCCTCACATCACCCCACATCACCCCCATTATATTGTCACTAAACTTCCTCACATCACCCCACATCACCCCCATTATATTGTCACTAAACTTTGTCACATCACCCCACATCACCCCCATTATATTGTCACTACACTTCCTCACGTCACCCCACATCACCCCCATTATATTGTCACTAAACTTCCTCACATCACCCCCATTATATTGTCACTACACTTCCTCACGTCACCCCACATCACCCCCATTATATTGTCACTAAACTTCCGCACATCACCCCCATTATATTGTCACTAAACTTCCTCACGTCACCCCACATCACCCCCATTATATTGTCACTAAACTTCCTCACATCACCCCCATTATATTGTCACTACACTTCCTCACGTCACCCCACATCACCCCCATTATATTGTCACTAAACTTCCGCTCATCACCCCCATTATATTGTCACTAAACTTCCGCACATCACCCCCATTATATTGTCACTAAACTTCCGCACATCACCCCCATTATATTGTCACTAAACTTCCGCACATCACCCCCATTATATTGTCACTAAACTTCCGCACATCACCCCATGTCACCCCCATTATATTGTCAGTAAACTTCCGCACATCACCTCACATCACCCCCATTATATTGTCACTAAACTTCCTCACATCACCGCATGTCACCCCCATTATATTGTCACTAAACTTCCTCACATCACCGCATGTCACCCCCATTATATTGTCACTAAACTTCCGCACATCACCCCATGTCACCCCCATTATATTGTCACTAAACTTCCGCACATCACCTCACATCACCCTCATTATATTGTCACTAAACTTCCTCACATCACCCCCATTATATTGTCACTAAACTTCCTCACATCACCGCATGTCACCCCCATTATATTGTCACTAAACTTCCTCACGTCACCCCCATTATATTGTCACTAAACTTCCTCACGTCACCCCCATTATATTGTCACTAAACTTCCTCACATCACCCCCATTATATTGTCACTAAACTTCCGCACATCACCCCATGTCACCCCCATTATATTGTCACTAAACTTCCTCACATCACCGCATGTCACCCCCATTATATTGTCACTAAACTTCCGCACATCACCCCATGTCACCCCCATTATATTGTCACTAAACTTCCGCACATCACCCCATGTCACCCCCATTATATTGTCACTAAACTTCCGCACATTACCCCATGTCACCCCCATTATATTGTCACTAAACTTCCTCACATCACCCCATGTCACCCCCATTATATTGTCACTAAACTTCCGCACATCACCTCACATCACCCCCATTATATTGTCACTAAACTTCCGCACATCACCTCACATCACCCCCATTATATTGTAACTAAACTTCCGCACATCACCTCACATCACCCCCATTATATTGTCACTAAACGTCCGCACATCACCTCACATCACCCCTATTATATTGTCACTAAACTTCCGCACATCACCCCGGTGTCCTGATGTGAGAGTCGGCGGACGTGTATCTGGGGAGCTCCGGGTATCCTGACCTAAATCCTTTGCCATCCGTGCACATACACTGCCTAAAACAGAAAAAAACCCATGCCAGTCTATTCCCCTGTGTCCCCTGTCTCATCCTGGGCCGACATTGCGGAGACTCGCTGCCCGGATTGCCTACACGCCTGACTTTCTATACACCTGCGGCCGCCGCCATCTTTCCGGCCTGTGCTGCTCGGAGGAGACCCAATCCCAGCTTGCCCGGAGGTAAGGGACTGTCCTCTGACCACATCTGCCTGCTCATCCACCTTCCTGGCACGATCCGGATAGAGGGGTGCAGTTCACATCTCGCTTTTGGAAGGCTTTGTGCAAGGTCCTGAAGATTGAGTTGTCCATGTCCTCGGCCTATCACCCCCAAACTAACGGGCAAACCGAAAGAACGAATCAGACGCTCGAACAGTACCTCAGATGCTTCACCACCTTTGTTCAAGACGACTGGGTAGCTTTACTACCGTTGGCAGAGTTTGCCTTTAACAACGCCAGTCATTCGGCTACAGGTCAATCGCCATTTTTTGCCAACTACGGGTTTCACCCGACCTTCTTACCTGATCTCATTCCTGATTCAACAGTCCCAGCGGTCCAGAGTATTGTTGATTTCCTGACCCGTAACAGCAGGATATTGCAGGAAGCCATGACTAGGGCACAAGCAGCCAATAAAAGGATCTTTGACAGGAAAAGGAGAGGGGAATTATGCCTGCAACAGGGTGACCAAGTATGGTTATCGACCACCAACCTTAAGATGGCTTGCCCCGCAAGGAAACTGGCACCCAAGTTCATCAGTCCTTTCCCAGTAAAACGGAAATTAAACGAGGTCTCCTATGAACTTGCCTTACCGGAGTCATTGAAGATTCACCCAGTCTTTCACGTTTCCTTGCTGAAACCCGCAGTGCCCGACCCATTCCCAGACAGGGGATCGGGACCACCAAAGCCTGTAATCATTGACGGTGATGAGGAGTTCGAGGTGGAGGCCGTCTTGGACTGCCAAAGAAGAGGGAACCAGCTTCAATTCCTGATCAAGTGGAAGGGGTACGGTCTGGAGGAGAACTCCTGGGAACCCCAACAGAACATTCACGCCCGAGAGTTAATCCAGGCTTTTTTTTCGCAGTCACCCCCAGAAAAGAGCTCTATTGGGCACCCGGAGGTTGCCCTTAAGGGGGGGGCACTGTCAGGGACGTGCTGGGCTTGAACCTGGGACCTCGTCTGTGTCTGGCATTGACTCTACCAGCGGAGCTATCTGAGATGCTGGACAGTTCCCTGCCTGATCTGCTGGATAACCTATCTGATCCATTAGACTACTCTGCTTGGTGTCTGATTACTGTTGAACTCTGAACCCCTTGCTCCTCCCATGTACTTCCTATAAAAGACATTCCAGAGATGTTGCCCCTTGCGGTTTGATCTGCTTCTGTTCCCTGAGTTCCTGATTCTGTGCTTGTATCCTGTTCCTGTGTTTGACCCGGCTTCCTGACCACGCTTCTGTCCCCAGTCCTGACCTCGGCTCGTTTGACCCTGCTCAGTTATCTGCCAGTCTGCCTGTTGCCAAGATTCGGCCTGGACTTTGACTACTCTCTGCCTGCCACTTGTGATGTTTACCTTGATGTGTATGACCCGGCTTGTCTGACTCTGCAAACCTGCACCAGCTTACCTGCATCCTCTGCTCTGCAAGCTGCACATGCTGACCTGCATCCTTTGCAATGCAAACCTGCACCTGCTGACCTGCATCCCTGCTCTGCAAACCTGCACCTGCTGACCTGCATCCCTGCTCTGCAAACCTGCACCTGCTGACCTGCATCCCTGCTCTGCAAACCTGCACCTGCTGACCTGCATCCCTGCTCTGCAAACCTGCACCTGCTGTCCTGCATCGCTGCTCTGCAAACCTGCACCTGCTGACCTGCATCCCTGCTCTGCAAACCGGCACCTGCTGACCTGCATCCTCTGCTCTGCAAGCTGAACCTGCTGACCTGCATCCGCTGCTTCCGGAACCAGCCGTTCCAGTCTCCACTCGGCTCCACCACTCCAAGCAGTGAGGATCAGACAGGCACCCTTACCTCACCGTGCTCTTACCACCACTGTCCCCACTCCAGTGGTCTCCGAGCCGGGGTTGTACGGGAGGTCCCTCTCCGCACGTCAGGCTCACACCTAAGGTACGTTAAAGTGTAAAGATCCCACTGACGCCAATTAACCCACTTCCAGTAAACTCCAACCCAGTGCCTAAATTAACCAATAAACCCTTAAGTGCAGCCCCCCTCCTCCAAATCTTGAGTAGATCGAAATCCATCGTTCATTTGAGCACACAGCTGAACTTCATCATGGATGGGTTTGATGCTGCTACCTTCAGCAGTAGGATGCTAGGTATGGCTTAAAAAGCATGCCTAAAGACCCATACACATGATCGGACTTTCCGACAACATCGGTCCGACGGACGTGTTTGATCGACCGTCTGTATGCTCCATTGGAAAATTGTTGTCGGAATTTCCACGGACAAATGTTCGCTGCGCATGCTCTCAAACTTTCCAACAACAAATGTGTTTCGTCGGATCATCCGATCGTGTGTACACAAGTCTATCGGACTAAAATCCAAAGTACAAACACGCATTGCTCGTAACCAATGCTAAACATCAGACAACAATAGCAGAAGTTGCCCAAAAGTGTGGCGTAAAGAGCTGAAAAACCACGTGATTTGGTGAATGTTGGCTGAAAATGTTCTGTCGTGTGTATGCAGAACAAGTTCACGGCCAACGGCCTTCGGATAAAAATCCACGGAAAAGTCAGATCGTGTGTATGAGGCTTTAGGGACATTCAAACCTCTTATGTGCAAGACAGGATTCAGTTATTGCCTTGCGTCTTAGGAGTTTGGATGTGGAACTCTTGCTTGTCAGATTTTTACTTAGTAGTTTGTGCTAGTTGAAACACTGGTGCTGGGCAACAGGCTGAGTATCAAAGATCCAGGTGCGCCCCCCCCCCAGCGCATGTTGTCCCCAGTATAGGGGGAATCTGTTGCAACAACTCTGCGTCAGCAGCCACCAGGTGCTTGAACTCCCTTGGTAAATGCGTAAGACAGTTGGACTGGGTTCTTCCAGTGTGACACCACAAATTGGCTAACGTCACCATCATTACAGGATCAGAGGTGTTCATCCCTCTACCAGGAAATTTTAAGTACCACAAGGCCCAGGTTTGCCAAGTGGACTGAGCGTTCTCCTGGACGGGGTCAGGTGGACGGGGCGTTCTCCTGGACGGGGTCAGGTGGACGGAGCGTTCTCCTGGACGGGGTCAGGTGGACGGAGCGTTCTCCTGGACGGGGTCAGGTGGACGGAGCGTTCTCCTGGACGGGGTCAGGTGGACGGAGCGTTCTCCTGGACGGGGTCAGGTGGACGGAGCGTTCTCCTGGACGGGGTCAGGTGGACGGAGCGTTCTCCTGGACGGGGTCAGGTGGACGGAGCGTTCTCCTGGACGGGGTCAGGTGGACGGAGCGTTCTCCTGGACGGGGTCAGGTGGACGGAGCGTTCTCCTGGACGGGGTCAGGTGGACGGAGCGTTCTCCTGGATGGGGTCAGGTGGAGTGAGCGTTCTCCTGGACGGGGTCAGGTGGAGTGAGCGTTCTCCTGGACGGGGTCAGGTGGACTGAGCGTTCTCCTGGACGGGGTCAGGTGGAGTGAGCGTTCTCCTGGACGGGGTCAGGTGGAGTGAGCGTTCTCCTGGACGGGGTCAGGTGGACTGAGCGTTCTCCTGGACGGGGTCAGGTGGACTGAGCGTTCTCCTGGACGGGGTCAGGTGGACTGAGCGTTCTCCTGGACGGGGTCAGGTGGACGGAGCGTTCTCCTGGACGGGGTCAGGTGGACGGAGCGTTCTCGTGGACGGGGTCAGGTGGACGGGGCGTTCTCGTGGACGGGGTCAGGTGGACGGAGCGTTCTCGTGGACGGGGTCAGGTGGACGGAGCGTTCTCGTGGACGGAGCCTTCTCGTGGACGGGGTCAGGTGGACGGAGCCTTCTCGTGGACGGGGTCAGGTGGACGGAGCCTTCTCGTGGACGGGGTCAGGTGGACGGAGCCTTCTCGTGGACGGGGTCAGGTGGACGGAGCCTTCTCGTGGACGGGGTCAGGTGGACGGAGCCTTCTCCTGGATGGGGTCAGGTGGACGGAGCCTTCTCCTGGATGGGGTCAGGTGGACGGAGCCTTCTCCTGGACGGGGTCAGGTGGACGGAGCCTTCTCCTGGACGGGGTCAGGTGAACGGAGCCTTCTCCTGGACGGGGATACAGTGTAGGCATTTCCTCGGTCTGGTTTTCCTGCTGGGCAGTTACAAATGCAGCCCCCTCCCAGGCAGGCCATACACAGTTCAAATCTCAGCCAGTGCAGCATGAACCACAACATAACGGAAAATTTATTACCAAATACTTACCGTAATTTTCCTTTCCTGATAGACTCCATGGCAGACTACGTGTGGGTTAACCCCGCCTCCTCTCCACAGCTATAGGACCCCTTACCCATAAATTTGAGCTCACCTCCACAGACAGGTGTTCCGTAACTAGCCGACTCACATTTTAACTCTCATATTTTTAATTCATGGGTGGGAACTCCGTGTGCCATGGAGTCTATCAGGAAAGGAAAATTACGGTAAGTATTTGGTAATAAATTTTCCATTTTCCTGACAGACTCCATGGCAGACTACGTGTGGGAAATAACTAGCCAAACCACACGGGAGGGTATGCTGAACAAAAATATATTTTAATCTTTCCCGTCAACTGACAGGATTTTTCGACCAAAATTAACAGAGGAAAGGGAAGCAGGCTCAATACAATAATGAGACATAAATGTGTGAATAGAAGACCACGAGGCTGCCCTGCATATCACTTCAGGAGCCACGTGTCGAGCTGCTGCCCATGAGGCTGCCATGCCTCTGGTGGAATGAGCCGTCACCGCCTCTGGAGGAGCTAAGCCCTTTGCCCTGTAAGCCTGTTGAATAGATTGGACGATCCAGGCTGCTATTGTTCTGGAGGAAGCCCTCTTTCCTTTGTTGCTACCAGTGTGTAACAAGAACAGGTAGTTTGAGCTTCTAAAAGAGGAAGTAGCTCGCAAGTATTCTTTCAGAGTCTCACCTACATCCAAGGGATGAACATTTGCTGATTCTGGAGAATCGAAAGTAGGAAGGACTATTTCTTGATTTTCGTGAAAAACTGATGTGACTTTTGGTTTTGACCCAAGCATGGGAATAAGGACCACTCGGTCCGGGAAGAAAGTCAAAAAAGGTTCTTAACAACCCAGGAAGCTTATTTCTGAAACCCTTTTGGCTGAAGTAATGGCCACTAGAAAGGCCAGTTTGATTGACAAGTCCTTAATAGAAAGATCCTTGTTGTTGAGTGCTGAAAGAGCATCAAGGACGAGCGGAAGATCCCATTTGGGGAATCTAGGTTTCCTCTGAGGCCTGATTCTCGATGCCTCCCGAAAGAACTGTTGAACCAGGGGATGAGTTGCCCATGACGTTCCCGAAAAAGCTGATAAGGCTGATACTTGTACCCTGAGGGAACTGATCGATAAAGGCAGATCCAAGCCTGATTGGAGAAAACTCAAGATGTCTTGAACACTAGGATTTCTAGATGACTTTCCTGCAGAAGTCGTGAAGCTGACAAATCTGGCCCAGATTCTATTGTAAGTTTTATTTGTGTTGGACTTTCTGGAGCTCATAAGGGTAGAGACTACCCCTGAAGCACACCCAAGAGACTCTAGCCTCTCCCTCTCAAAAACCAGACCATCAGTCTCAGCATTGCAGGGTCGTCCCCTGAGAAAGAAGGTCTGGCCTGAGAGGAAGAGGCAGCGGGTCCCTGAAGCTCATTAGATTCAGGAGAGGAAACCAAGGTCTGCTCGGCCAGTATGGTGCTATTGTTACCACCTCGACTTTCTCCAACTGAAGCCGCTGTAGGAATTTTAGCATGATCGGAAGAGGAGTGAAGGCATATGCCCTGTTGAAGTCCCATTGACTCGTTAATGCATCGACTCCGAAGGCTTGATTGTACCGAGCTCGGGTGTAGTATCTGTCGATCTTGTAATTGCAGGGGGATGCAAACAGATCCACTTCTGGATCGATTCCCAACGATAGGATCCACTTGAAGGTTTGTGGATGCAGTGACCATTCGTTGTTGTCTAGCATGCTGCGTGACAGGAAGTCCGCTTGAATGTTCTGCTCCCCTGGAATGAAGACTGCTGTTAAGTTGAGCAGATTCCTCTGAGCCCAGGTCATAATGGGCTCGACCTCTTGGAGAAGGGCAGAGCTTCGAGTGCCCCCTTGTCTCTTCACATATGCCACAGCTGTGGTATTGTCCATTTTCAGTAGGACCGACTTCCCTTTCAGAAGGTGGGAGAAGGCTTGAAGGGCGCACCATGCCGCGCGCAGTTCCAGAATGTTCGAACCTGGAGAGTGGAGACGGGCATCCCATTTGCCCTGAGCCAGTTCTGCCCCACAATGTGCCCCCCAGCCTGCATTGCTGGCATCGGATGTAACAGTCACCCAATGGATGGGGGCAAGGGAGTGGCAAGTTGACAAGTTCTTGGTTTGAAGCCACCAGAGGAGACTGTTGCTCATTGACTGTGTTATCCGGATCCGCTGATTGAGATCGTCTGTCTTCCATTGCTGGAGGAATCCGGATTGAAAAGGACGAAGCCTCCACATCGCCCACTTGACCATGGGGGATGTGGCCACCATCGTGCCGATTATCTTCAGGCACTGTGATGCCCTTAGGTGAGAGAAGTCTAGAGCTAAGGAGATTCTTTCCCGAATGATCGGTATTTTTTCTTCTGGAAGAGAGATGGTGTTCTCTATGGTGTCGAACTGGGCTCCTAGATAGACCAAGCGCTGGGTCGGATCCAGCTGACTCTTCTCCCGGTTTAGGAGCCATCCGAACTCCAACAGTGTAGAGATCACCTGGTCTTTGTGGACTAGCAGCTGCTGCTTGTCTTGGGACAGTACTAGTAGATCGTCCAGATAATGATACAGGCGCACACCCTGTACTCTGAGAAGGGACACAACTGCTAACAGCACCTTGGAAAAGACTCTTGGAGAAGTCGTTAGCCCGAATGGAAGACAAATAAATTGTAAGTGCTCTTGTTCGACCTGGAACCGCAGATATTTGTGAAAGTTTTCTGCCACCGGAACATGAAAGTACGAGTCTTTTAGATCTATTGAGATCAACCAGTCGCCTGGTTGAACTATTTTTTGGATGGTTGAGAGTGACTTCATTTTGAACTTCTCGTGCTTTATGTACTTGTTCAGGAAAGTGAGATCTATGACTGGACGCCAAGAGCCGTTCTTCTTTTGTACTAGGAAGAGGGGGGAGTATACCCCCTGGAATTCCCCGTCCTTCGGGACGGGCACCACTGCTCCTTGATCTTTCAGGACATTCACATATGAGAGAAGAACTTGCTGTTTTTCTTCTGACCGAGGTAGTGAGGTTTGCATTGGTCTGCATGGAGGGATCTTGGTGAAGGACCATGTGTGACCTGTTGAGACCGTCTTGATGGTCCAATAGTCCGAGATCGAGGCCACCCAGACGTGCCGGAAGAGACGTAGGCGAGCCCCTACCCGACCCGCCTGGGCGGGCCCAATCTCAAAAAGACTTGGTTGGTTCACGCCCACCGGGCGTCTGTTTCTTGCCAGACTTTTGAAAAGAAGATTGGCCTCTATTCCAATTCCAGCTTCTCCTAAAATCTCGTCCGGGCTTATAGGAGCGTGCCTCTCTCGAGTGCTCAGTACTGCGTCTCTGTTGAGGTTTTCTCTGATTAAACTGGCGCCTGTCCTGGGGAAGAAAACCCGACTTTCCGCCTGTAGCTTTTGAAATGGCGTTGTCAAGTTTGTTCCCAAACAACGAAGTCCCTTCAAAGGGAATTTTGCACCACGCCTGCTTGGAGGCTGGATCAGCAAGCCAGGGACGTAACCACAGTGCTCGTTTGGCCGTGACCGAGGACAACATTGATCTGGCCAGTAAACGGATGAGGTCAATTGAAGCTTCCCCCAAAAAGGCGACTGCCATTTTAAGTTCTTGCACTGCTGGGACTTTGAGCCAGTTCTTCCGAGACACCTTTCAGAACGGAGTCTACATTTTCCACCCAGGCCTCCATTGCTTTGGAGGTCACTGCAAGGGCTAAAGCTGGTTTGCATGCCGTTCCGGCCAGGCTATATATTCTTTTGAGGTCCTGGTCGATCTTCCGATCCAGACCATCTTTAAATGATACGGTGTCATCTAGCGGGAGGGTGACATGCTTCGCTAGGCGCATTACTGCTGCATCTACGAGGGGAGCATTGTCCAGATGCTTGACATCCTCCGATTTAAAGGGATACAGTCTAGAGGTTTTTCTTAGCATGGAAACCTTCTTATCTCCCTTGCTCCATTCTTCCTCAAACACTCCTTTCAGCTAAGAGGGAAGTGGGAAATTGGAGCGTTCTTTCCCCAGTTGCTTAAACAGTTTTCTTTGTTTTTCTGGGGGGGCAGTGGTATCCTCCAACTTCAAAGTTTCCTTCACTGCCTTGATTAGTGGAGAGACTAAAGCGTAGTCGAATCCCACCGTAGAATCATCTCCCTCCATCTCGTCTTGCGAGGAATAATGGGAGGAATCATGGGGCTGGAATTGGCCTGGATCCTCCTGGGCCTCGTCAGCCAAGGAGCCAGACAAGGTGGTGGACAACTATTTCTTTCATAGATTGCTGTACCACACGTTTCACAAGAGACTCAAGGTTTTGATTTTCGGTCTCTTTCTCACCAACCACTCGGGCATAACATGGGTCGCATAGCGATTTGCCTTCCGGGATTCTGGTCTTGCATCCCCAACAGGCTCTGTGGTCAGAGCGATCATTGCGGTGGTGGTGGCGGTGACTAGAGGAGGAATGGGAACATCTTCTATGTCTAGAGGAGGTATGTGAACGTCCCCTACGATGGTGGGTCCTAGACGTAGTGTCGCGTCTAGACCTAGATGATGAGTGATGATGCGGCCTGGCAAGGTCCCTTTCTTGTGACCGATGAACTGAAGTTGCCGGGCTGTAAGAGATAATACAGACAGAGGGAGGGGGGAAGGTGGGCAGGATGTAACCGTTAGCAACCACCAGATAGGCACAAAAGACACCAACCCCCTACCCACTCCGCACATACCTTGTGCGGGAGGGCTGGCCACATGGCGGTGAGGATGAGTCCATGATGAGGGAGACAGGAATCCGTACTACACTGCCTAGACTAAGGATAAGCAAATCAATGCAAAGAAGCATAAGAAAAGAAAAAAGTTTTTTTTTTTTTTTTTTTTTTTTTAAAACTGTCCCTTTAAGAGACACTAAGCATAACAAGCATACATTGCATAATGAAGTGCTTACCCCGTCCTAGCAGTAATGAGGCTCCGGGAGGCTGTCGCTCTATGCCCACAGGTTGTCCCACCTGTATAGGGCTCTTCAGCAGTTTAAATAAACCGCCGAAATGACGTCACGGCCGGTCCCGCTGCACGCATGCGCCGAAGAGACCCGACCCACTGCGCCTGCGCGGCCCCTGACCCCTCCGCCGCATTGCGCATGCGCGGAAACCAAGCCTCGGTTTCACGCAGCTCGGCGCATGCGCAGAAGCGCAGCGGACCGGGAACCAGGAAGAGAAATGGCGTCCTGGGACGCAAAAGCGTTCCACATGCCGCACACAGGAGGAAGGAAAACAGGGGAGACAAAAACAACATACACAAACTTGTCTGCCATGAAAGAAGATATGAAATCAAAATCTTCAGACCTTGCCAGCCGAGGAATCCTGCGACATCCGATCCGGTACTCTGGGGCCACATCCCTTCCACCATAGGGGTATTTTCCAGCCCTGAAACCACTCGCCCGCTCATAGCTGGGCCCTGGGTGCACCGCAGTAACAGTACCGATCGATCCAAGCAATCCACATCCTGGACATCGCACCGAATTGCATGATGAAGGTCCATGTGAGGAGGATAAAAAAGGAACACCTGTCTGTGGAGGTGAGCTCAAATTTATGGGTAAGGGGTCCTATAGCTGTGGAGAGGAGGCGGGGTTAACCCACACATAGTCTGCCATGGAGTCTGTCAGGAAATGTCGATTGGGCCAGCCTGCTGGATTTTCTTGCGATCATCACTAGCGACTCCTAAAGCCACTAGCAACAATCACGATCTGCACCCGGCAGGGGTGGGTGGGAGAAGCTGTCCCCGCCAGAAGACATGTGCTCAGCAGGAAGCATTCCCCTGTCAGTGCAATTTTCCATGGTTGCAGCAAAGAATCTTGCATGATTCCCGTGTGTGGTCAGCCTGTGTGGGACTCCATCTCTGGATGGGAACATGCTGTAATAAAGATCGATCACCACTACTCCCCTGTGCAGTGCATTGGTCTGGTCTACACCCCCTCCTGTAGTGGATGGATCTGCTGAGCCCCTCACATTATCTGCAGGAGTGATGTCACAGCTCCTTTTGCAAGGTAATATCTGGATATGCAAATTAATTTGGTACACATGGGATTGACATCTTGTGGTCATTAACCCCTTCCTGCTGACCATATGCGACACATGCAAGCCACCCCTGCATATGTAAACTGTTCAAATCACACGTAAAGAGCAATTCTAGCACTAGACTTCCTCTGTAACCCTAACCTGGTAACCGTTATTTCTAAAGCATCGTTTATGGAGATTTTATTTATTTTTGGCACAGTAGTTTGAAATTACGCACACTCGTGAAATGGCAACAAAGCGTGCCGGGTTAGGCATTCATTTACTCGGTGTGTACAAAAAAAAAAGTTGCCAACTGTTTACTTTTTTTAATTCATGAACATAGCCTTTTTTCAAAAAGCAAAATTGCTTTTGAAATACAGTGACACAATATTGCAACAATGGCCCTTTCATTCTCTGGGTCTCTACTAAAAAAAAAAAAAAATATATATAAATTATGTTTGGGGGTTCCAAGTAATTTTCTAGAAAAAATTAGATTTTAACTTGTAAGCAACAAAATGTCAGAAATAGTCTAATGCCGCGTACACACGATCATTTTCCCCGTCGGGGAAAAATGACTTTAACAAGAAAAAACGACCGTGTGTGGGCTTTTTGTAATTTTTCCTGATGCGAAAAACGGCATTAATCACGAGAAAAATTAGAACATGCTCTAATTTTTCTCGTCGTGATTCCCGTCGTTTTTTCCCGCGGCAGTTTTCCCATAGGGAAACACTGCCCGGGAGCCCACGCACGGTCGTTTTTCTTGACCAAAAAAAAAAGTCGGGAAAAACGGACGTGTGTGGGGGAAGCAAGCCGTTCCCTCGTTTTTCTCGACGGTGTTTTCACCGTTGAGAAAAATCGATCGTGTGTACGCGGCATTAGGCATGAAAAGGGTCAAAGTGATTGTAAACCCTCTGAGAACTTTCACCTACAGGCTAGGGCTAGGCGATTTTGGGCAAAAAAATTCGATTCAAATCAAGTTTTTTTCCCCTGATGGACACCGCGCCGGCAGGAGTTTAGGCGAGGCCGCGGCTTTGGCCTAGTCCGCCGCGATCCTGAGAAAAGGCCGTGGACTAGGCTGAAGCCTCGCTTAAAAAATCCTGCCTGCAGCTCGCCACTATCCTAAGAAAAGGCCGCAGCGTCCGGCCTCACGGCCTTTTCCCAGGATCGCAGCGAGCAGGATTTTTTTTAGGCGAGGCCGCGGCTTTGGCCTAGTCCGGTCCAAAAAAAGATCAATTCGGTCAAAATCTGAATAGAATTGCCCTTGCAACTCGATTCAGATTTTAAAATCGATTTTTTTCCCAGCCCTACTACAGACAAGCCTAGATTAAGGCTCGCAATATCTCCTACACGGTTTAGGAGATATTTGCAATAAATAATGCACCGATGACAGCGGCGCAGGCGCACTGAGCGTGCAGTTTTCTGAATGGCAGCATGCCTGCAAGTGTTGGCTCCCGTGCGCATGCATGAAAGTGACATCACGCGACTCTGGGGGGGGGGGGGGGGGAGAAGAAAAAAAAAAGGGTGAAGAATGGCCGCTCGCTCCTAGTGAGGAAGACCGGGACATCGCAGGCTTCTCCTGCAGGTAAGTGACACATAATGGGCTACAATGTGATGCACAGCAGCCCATTATGCTTTACCTTTGCAGGGAAATAGAGGAAGTAAACCCATCAGGGCTTCCTCTTCAAAGATTTCAATACAACTACTCCAGGCTCAAAAAAAGTGTCAGTTTTATACATTAACTTCCACTTTATAGCTGCAACATATTGGAGTTCAAGTGGTTGTAAACCCACTAATCGTTTTTTTTTTAGCCAACCTGCAAGAGAAAGGCATAATGGAAAGGCATAATGAGCTAGTATGACTAGCATACTAGCTCATTATGTACCACTTACCTTAGATCGGGGCCCCCGAAGCAGTCCGCGTCCCTCACTGCGGCGATAGCCGGAATGTTACTTCTGGGTATCGCCGCACCAGCCACAGCGCCGCTCCGGCGCTGTGATTGGCCGGAGCGGCGAAGACGTCACTCCACGCATGCGCACGGGAGCCTTCACATTCAGCTACGCCCAGCGATTGCTGGGAAGTAGACGATTTTGTGAATGGGATTAACCCCATGAATGCGCAGTTGTCTACGGCACGCATGCGCCGTAGACAGCGGCACCTGTCATTTTTAGTAAATATCTCCTAAACCGTGTAGGTTTACGAGATATTTCTTGCACCTACAGGTAAGCCTTAATCTAGGCTTACCTGTAGGTGCAAGTTGAAAAATAGGATTTTTTACTCACCGTAAAATCCTTTTCTCTGAGTCCATGGACCGACACAGCTTCTCTATTGACAAAGTGGGTATTATCCATTAATTAGGAGTGACTAGGCAGAAAAACTTGTAAAAAGTGTTGCATCACACCTTCTACAGTACCGCCCAGGGGGCGGACCCTCTGGGTATACCCTCTCAGTCTGCATCTCGCAGATCAGTTTGTCAAAAAGCAGTACAAACTTAAAAGGAGGGGTGGGTGCTGTGTCGGTCCATGGACTCAGAGAAAAGGATTTTACGGTGAGTAAAAAATCCTATTTACTCTTTCGTCCATGGACCGACACAGCTTCTCTATTGACAAAGTGGGACGTCCCAAAGCAGTGTCAGAGAAAAAACGAGGGGTGGTAACAGCATAAAAACAAACTTCACCCCAAAACACAAAACAGCACTCCTCCAACGGAGGAGTTGCAACTCTAAACAGCCGCCTGCAAAACCTTGCGGCCGAAAGAGGCATCCGAAGATGCACCTACATCAACTTTGTAGAATTTTGTGAAAGTGTGAGCGGACGACCAAGTCGCCGCTTTACATAGTTGGGAAACAGACGCTTGATGTCGGAAAGCCCAAGAGGCACCTATTGCCCTGGTCGAATGCGCCGTGACAGGAAAGGGGGGCGCCTGACCCTTTAAGGCGTAAGCCTGGATTACTATCTGTCGGATCCACCTAGAGATGGTGGCCGATGAGACTGCTTGGCCCTTCTTGGGACCAGCCACCGAAACAACCAGTGAGTCTGACTTCCGGACCAGGGAAGTAGCAGATATGTATACTCTCAAAGCTCGGACAACGTCCAAGGAATGCAACGCCGACTCCTTAGGATTCGACGGCTGAGGACACAAGGATGGAAGTACAATGTCTTCGTTGAGATGAAAAGCCGAAACGACTTTCGGAAGAAAGGAAGGCTGCGGCCGCAGCACCACCTTATCCTTGTGGAAAATCAAATAGGGAGCCTTGCAGGACAGGGCTGCCAGCTCAGAGACTCGTCTAACTGACGTAACAGCCACCAAAAAGACCACCTTCTGAGAAAGTGTCAACAGGGGAATATCTCTAATATTCTCAAACGGTGCCATCTGAAGCACCGAGAGGACCAGGTTCAAGTCCCACGGAGGTAACGGGGGCGGACCGGAGGGGCCACATGTCGAACCCCCTGCACAAATGTACTCACGAGAGAGTGAGTCGCCAGGGGTCGCTGAAAAAAAGACAGCCAGGGCAGATATCTGTCCCTTAATCGTACTTAGGGCAAGCCTTTGGTCCACCCCATGCTGTAAAAACAGCAGGATTCTGGAAACCAAATAGGTACGCGGATGCCATTTCATTTCCTCACACATGGAGATGTAGGCCCTCCAAGTGCGGTGATAGACCTTCCTAGAGGACGGTTTTCGAGCACTTCTCATAGTAGAGATTACTGAGTCTGACAGGCCCCGGTCTCTCAGTACCTGGTTCTCAACAGCCATGCCGTTAAAGCCAATGACTGTAAAGCAGGATAGAATATGGGACCTTGCGATAGCAGGTCCTTCCGTAGTGGTAGGCGCCAGGGGACGTCTGCTACCAGACGTACTAGATCGGCGTACCAAGGACGCTGAGGCCAATCTGGAGCGATTAGGATCATTGGAATTCCCTCTGCCTCCACTCTGCGGAGCAGAAGAGGAAGAAGCCTTAAGGGAGGGAAGGCATAGATTAGCCGATACTGACCCCCCAAAACTACCAACGCGTCCGTTGCGTCTGCCCATGGGTCTCTTGACCGGGCCACAAACCTCAATACCTTCCGATTGAGTCGGGAAGCCAGAAGATCTACGTCTGGTGTGCCCCATCTTTGGCAGAGGAGTTGGAACACCTCCGGGTGTAAGGACCATTCTCCCTGGTCCAGCATCTGGCGGCTCAGGTAGTCCGCCTGCCAGTTTTCCACACCCGGAATGTACACGGCCGACAGTGCAGGTACGCTCCTCTCTGCCCACTTCAGGATACGAGCGATCTCCGATGCTGCAGCTGAGCTTCTTGTTCCTCCTTGATGATTGACATATGCCACTGCTGTGGCGTTGTCTGACTGGATCCTGACTGGACGCCCTTGCAGTCTCTGAGACCATTTGAAGAGGCACAGCTTGATCGCCCGGATCTCCAGGACATTGATCGGCAGGAGGGCTTCCTCTGGGGTCCAGCGACCTTGCGCCGACTGGACACCCCAGACTCCCCCCCCCAACCTGTAAGGCCGGTGTCCGTCGTGATCACTATCCAGTAAACCGGAAGAAATTACTTCCTGGCCATTAGAGCCGGTGCTGTCAGCCACCATACCAGGGATCTCCTGACTAGGTGGCTCACTCGGATTTGATAATCCAGAGATGAAGGGCATCTGTTCCATCTGGACAGAATTTCCTTCTGCAACACTCGAGTGTGGTATTGAGCATATGGGACCGCCTCGAAGGAGGCTACAATGAGGCCCAACACTCGCATGCAAAAACGGAGTGATGACCAATTCCTGGAAGTCAGCTGCCATACTGCAGCCCGGAGGGTCTGCAACTTCTCCACAGGGAGGAATACCTTTGCCTCTGAGGAATCCAGAATCAACCCCAGGTACACTAGGCGTTGAGTGGGCACCAATACTGACTTTTGCGTGTTTAGTATCCAACCACAGTCTCGAAGAGTCTGACAGGTAATGGACACGCTTACCTCTAATTCTGAGCTTGAAGGGGCCTTCAGCAGGTCGTCCAAGTAACCTAAGACAGCGGGGTATCGCTATCACAGAAGTGCCAGAATCGGAGCGAGCACCTTGGTGAACGTCCTGGGTGCTGAGGCAAGGCCAAACGGGAGGGCCACAAACTGGTAGTGGTTCTTCCCGATAGCAAATCGCAGAAACCTCTGGTGTCTGGAGTATATGGGGACATGCAGGTATGCGTCCTTGATGTCCAAGAAGGCCAGAAAGTCCCCCGGATGGAGAGCCGTGACTACGGATCGAACAGACTCCATCCGAAATCTTTGTACCTTCACAAAGCAATTGAGGGCTCTGAGATCCAAGATTGGACGAACCCCCTCCTTCTTTGGCACAATGAACAGATTTGAGTAAAAACCCTGACCCCGTTCCTGTTCTGGAACTGGAATAACTACCCCGCGTTCCAGTAGACCCTGGACCGCCCCATACAGGGCCTCCCGACGGGTCGGTAGTAGCTGGAGATTGGAGGTGATGAATCTGTCTGGTGGACAAGAGAGAAATTCTATCTTGTAGCCTGAGGAGATTACTTCGCAAACCCACCTGTCGGAGACTAGAGCAGTCCACTGAGTCGCGAATTTGCGAAGACGTCCCCCCCACCCGAGAGCTGGGTGGGGGCGGACCTTCATGTGGACGCAGATTTGTCCGCAGGCTTGTTGGGTTTGCGGGACCAAGGACACTTTTGTCCTTGGGCAGGCGCTTTATCGGCCTGGGGTCTTTTCCCTGTCGCCTTAAGGGGGCGAAAAAACCGCTTACGTGCAGTAAAGGAGGGCCCTTGCCCTTGGCGTGGTCCCCTACCCTTGCTAGTTTGGGGAAGCAAAGTGCTTTTACCTCCTGTGGCATCCTTGATGATGTCATCCAGAGAGCCCCAAAAAGTCTGTCGCCCTTAAAAGGCAGATCCAATAGGGCTTTCTTGGAAGTCTGGTCCGCAGACCAGCCCTTTAGCCAGATCAGGCGGCGTATTGCTACTGCATAAACCGAAGCTCTTGACAGCAGGGGAATAGTATCCATGTCTGACTCGCAGACAAACTTAAGGCCCTGGACCAACTGGTCGGCCAAAGTTATCTCATTAGGAGGAGCATCTCGCTCCTTTAACCCCTGGAGTAGCAATTTTGCCCATTCAGTAAGTGTCTGAGACACTAGGGCCCCCGCCAATGACGGGCGTACTGCCGAGCCTACCACTGAGTATAGGTAGCAAGCGAGTGCTTCAGCCTTCTTATCCACAGGGTCCTTGAAAACAGGAGCCCCTTCTACTGGAATAGTGGTGGCTCTATTAAGTCTGGACACCGAAGGGTCCACTATAGGGGGGAGAGGTCCATATCTTCAGAAAACTCTCCTCAAAGGGGTACCGTACTGCAAACCTCTTTGGGGCTGTAAAGACCCTCAGTGGGTTCTCCCATTCCTTGTATAAGAGTTTGTCAAAATAAGACACACAAGGGAACACCTTAGCAGTGCGGGCAGGTTTACGAAACCCAAAGGGGACTGGAGTATCTGCTACTTCTTCAGTCCTTTCCAACTTTAGCGTATCCCACACTGCAGTAATAAGGTCAGATACCAAAGCCGTCTCGCGTACTGACCTGGACTTGGAGTCCTCCTCACTGTCCGATCGGTCACGGTCTGCAGTCTCTGATGCATCAGAATCTGGCCCATGAGCCGTAGCTGGACCTGGTTCTGCATCAGAAATATCCCCAGAAGATTGCAGGGGACGGGGGCGTTTATTACCCCCTGTATTCCCGTGTGCTGCTTCCACCCTGGCAGCAAACGCCTCTAGGATTGCCGACATAGCGTCCATAGACACCTCAGGGACACCAGCTGCTAAATCTGGTGTTTCAGGGGAGAAGACATCTGGCTCAGATGCCATGCTGACCACACGCTGACACTCACAGGGCTCCAGGCAAGATATCAATAGGCCACCCTCCTGCGCTGCAGAGATGCTGGGTTACCCAGAGGACTCACCACCCTGGATAGGTACTGCTATGCTGCGCCTGTGATGCTGTCCCCTTGCTGCTGTGTCAGTCTGCTTCTTTTATCAGCACTTCCTGTGTGAATTTTCGCGCCAGTGTAATGCACCCTAGAGGCCGGAGGATCTCGCAAAATGGTTGCCAAAAACGTCTGTATGGAAGATAATGTTGGCTCTAAGAAAATGGCCGCCGACAGAAGATAGAGGTCAGGCAGCCATAGCCCACAAAAAGATGGCCGCCGAACGGCAATATCTGCATACAGGGTGGACCAACATGGCCGCCGATCACCTGATAGGGGCCAGTGGGTGTGGCCGAACCACAGGAAGATGGCCGCCAGGCAGTTACAAGAGGCCAAACTTGGCATGGACCACCTCAAAATGGCCGCCGACAGCATGGAGACACAGGTAAGCAAAAATGACATTTCTTTTAAATGTTAGTTACAGCCAGCCCCGCTCCAGTGGGACCCCCTAGGTGACCCCCAGCAACCTTTAGCTAGAAGCCCAGGGAGGAGGGAAAGGCAGGGAGAGAGGGAAGAAAGGGGCCACAACCACTTACTTGATCTCTCCAGGAATGTCCAGCTAAATCACCCAGCTGAGGCAGGGGAGTTTTACTTACCTATCCTGCATGTATTCTGCTGGAAGACATTCCAAACAGATCGTCCGCGCACGGAAGGTGACTGTTGGCCAGGCATGCTGTGATTGGACCCAGAAGGGACGATCATATGTATGCCCTGGAGCATGACGCTCACCGGACAGGCTGCTGCGACTCGGCCGTAAGGTCAGCCGAAGCTGAGCGGTGCGATGCAGGCCCTGGAGCGTAGGCTCACCGGCCACCCGTGGAGCGACGGGCATGTCGTGGAAAACCCAGCGCGTAGCTAGGGTCGGCACATGCTCGATGGCAGAAACTGGGGAGACTACAAGGATCGAGGATCCAGCCTGTCACCCAGTCGGCAGTTGATCAAAGATCGCAGGAAACAACAAATGTAGCCAAAAAAAAAAATATATATATATATCTTTTTTCCCCCGGACCAATGGGCCCGAAGGGAGCCATGTCCTACTCCTTGCTAGACAGAAAAAAAACTGATCTGCGATGTGCAGACAGAGGGTCCGCCCCCTGGGCGGTACTGTAGAAGGTGTGATGCAACACTTTTTACAAGTTTTTCTGCCTAGTCACTCCTAATTAACGGATAATACCCACTTTGTCAATAGAGACGCTGTGTCGGTCCATGGACGAAAGAGTAAAGTGGGTTTACAACCACTTTAAGCCAGATGCCACACATGATTTTTGTATGACAGGAAAATCCCATTGGTCTCAGTCATAACCGCTTCTCCCTGCCTGTCGGTACTTGTGCAAGCAGCCACGCATGCGCAGCGTGCATTTACAGCACGGCTGTCGTACAGACACGACTTGCACACATGGGAGGGACGTCACTGCAGCCCATCAATCAAGTGCCCGAAAATATGGAACCCAGAAAGACAAGGAGAGCCGGAAAGCGCATGCTTGAGGGGAGTGTGGGGTCTGGGAAGCTTGCCAAGTCTGTCCATACAATCACGAGGTTTCAGGAAGGCCCTTTTTTTGGGGGGGGGTTAACCACTTTCCTACCGTGCACTTAAACGCCCTTTCCTGACCAGGCCAATTTTCAGCGCTGTCACACTTTGAATGACAATTGCGCGGTCATGCAACACACTACATTTCACACAAATGGAGCCTTTTGGTGGTATTTAACCACTTACGCCCCAGACCATTTTGCAGCTAAAAAGGACCGGGCCACTGTGATTCGGCACTGTGTTGCTCTCACTGACAAATTGCGCGGTCGTGCTACGTGGCTCCCAAACAAAATTGATGTCCTTTTTTCCCCACAAATAGCTTTCTTTTGGTGCCATTTGATCACCTCTGCAGTTTATTTTTGCGCTATAAACAAAATGAGCGACAATTTTTGCCATCATATCCCAAAATAGAAAATATATATATATATATATATTAGTAATTTTCTCTTCCTCAGTTTAGGAGGATACGTATTCTACATATTTTGGTAAAAAAAACGCAATAAGCGTTTTGTGCAAAAGTCCTAGCTTTTACAAAAACAGGGATAGTTATGGCATTTTATTATTTACTAGTAAGGCGATCAGTGATTTTTTTCGTCATTATGGCGGACACTTTTGGGACCATTGTCATTTTTACAGCGATCCGTGCTATAAGAAAAAAATGCACCGATTACTGTGAAAAATGACACTGGCAGTGAAGGGGTTAACCACTAGGTGGCGCTGTAGGCTCTGCCACATGACACTGATCTTCGAGTACATGGAGCCATGATCATTGTCACTCGTCAGAGCAGGAGATGCTTGTTTACACAAGCATCTCTCCTCTATATCTCAGTGAGACGATCGCAGGGATCCCCGCGGCAATAGAGCCCACGGGGGGGGGGGTGGCAGCATGGTTCGCGAGCGCGCCACCACACGGACAGGCATTTTTAAAAAGGGGGATGTACAGGTACGTTGATATGCCTGTCCGTGCCATTCTCCTGATGTAAAGCTACATGGGCCAGTTTTGAAGACCCCTTTCACACTGAGGCGTTTTTTTACCGCGTTTGTGGTAAAAACAGCGCTGTAAAAATGCCTGAAATAATCCTGCCTCATCATTCTCAATGTGAAAGCCCTGAAGGCTTTCACACTGGAGGCGTTTTGTTGGCTGTGCGTTGGAAAAAATCCTGCAAACAGCTTTTTGGGAGCATCTTTAGGGCGCTAAAATTCGCGCTGTAAAAAAACGCCTATCCCCATTGAAATGAACGCGGTAAAGCATAGGCGTTAGTGCTATTTTTACCGCAAACGCAGGAAGAAATCCCATAATTTTTTTTGCGTTTTTTCAAAGCCTCAGTGTGAAAGGGGCCCAAGTGGTTAACAGTTTTGTTAAAGCAAAAAAAGTTATCAAAGTTTGTTAGAAAATTTAGCAAAACAGGTAATTTCTTCTTTGATGTGCGCTGATGAGGCTGCACCGATAGGCAGCACAGATGGGGCGGCGTTGGCTCTCCATGTTCGGGACTAGTGCCCCTGACAGAAGCCGGCGATTGGGTTTCTCTCCTGCTGATGTCAGCGTGAAGAATAGCCGACTACCAGCCGTTTACATCCCGTGGTCGGGATGGGCCCCTCACTCCAATCTATGACTGGCCGAGTCTCATTAACTGGCTGATCAGAGCGCACTGGCAGCTCATGCATGAGACGCACATGGGACGCCCTCCCGGCAATTCAGGCCTGCGCTGTATTAGTCTTTCGGCTATAGCGAGGGGGCACGAAGGTGGTTCAATTGAGCGTTGGATAAACAGCAGACACCACACAAGATGTGTTAAGAATGGTGGAAATAAAAATTTATTGTCAGCTGCAACAAAACAAAAAATGTCTACAGTATAAAATAATTCACAACACAAGTGGTGGGGGCACAACACAGAACATGGCGGGGGAGGAGGGACCTTGGTCCAGGAATAGACCTTATTCTTCTGTCTCTGGAGGGACCATAATCTGTAGGAGGAAAATTAAAAAATAGTTAGACTGGGCCAAAGAGCTTACAATTGCTGGACAATGTTAAGAAAGCTGAACCCCCAACTGGAATTTGCAAGAATTTGAACCCAAACTTTATAGATTAGTATTGAAGCCAATGCATTTTTTCAGCTATAAAGACAAAAACACATTTGAATACAGTAAGTAACAAGCCAATGCGTTATTGTCTTAGAATCCACGCATTGCGGCTATTAAGACGAAACACGTTGGCTTGTTACTTGCTGTATTCAAACATGTTTCGTCTTAATAGCTGCAATGCGTGGATTCAATATCTATAAAGTTGGGTTTTAACTGTTCTCTCAAATGTCAGTTGTGGGTGCCGCCATCTAACATGGTTTCGGATTGCTGTATTCTGAGACTGGACTAAAGAGCTTACACTTGCTGGACAATGTTAGATAGCTGTACCCACAACTGGCATTTGCGCTAAAAATGAAAAACCCGTCCAGCATTGTCAGATTTGGTCCAGTCTCAGAATAGAGCAAGTAACAAGCCGAGACTGGACCAAAGAGCTGAGACCAGGTTAGAAAGCTGCACCTACAACTGGCATTTGTGAGAATTAGAACCCAACTTCATAGAATATTGAAGCCAGCGCATTTCGGCTATTAAGACAAAAAACATGTTACTTGCTGCCCTTTAATACATAGCCCAATAAAAAGACTAAGCACAGACAGCATCTGGCTCAACTGTCTTGTTCACCCATTGGAGGAACGGGTATTCCAACCCAAAGAGGAATGTGTAGATGAGTGAGATATTTAGCATGTCTAATTGTGCCCCCCCCCCCCCCCCCCCCATCATCTACAGCCTGCAGTGAATACCTTTGTATCACTCCTGTGTCTCCATGTTCTCTTCCTCCTCTGCTCCCTCAGGGATCTCAGGGGTCTCCTCCTCCTCGCCTTCCTTCTTCTCTGGTGGTCTCTCATAGGCCTTCTCTGATGGAGTCACAATAACACCGTCCCAGGTGGACATTTCTGTGGCCAGGGCTGCAAAATAAAAATAAGTTGAGAATGGCACCTCATCGTCACATTGGGATCTCACAGTGGTGGCTCCATATTCAGACACCCAAGTCGGCAACCCAAAAGGGCTGGACAACCTCCAAAAACCATAACCTCCCACTGCAGATTTTGGCTTCCCCCTGCACTTACCACCTGCATCACCCTCCAGGCCAAGAATCTTGCGGAATCCTCCATGAGACAGGATACGGACCAATGTCTGAGCGGTGTAACATACCATGTCCTGAGGGGAGAGGAGAGACACCGGGAATTACTACTGACAACTGGGAATGGCCAGCTGTATGAAAAACAGAAAGACTCACGAGCCGCCATTCTGACTTACCTGCTGTTCCAGGGTCATCACTGTGTGAACTCTGAAGTTTCCACTCTCACAAGGATCGGTGATCCCTACAGAGCCGGGGAGGAAGAGGCCAGCAGCCAGGATCTGGAGGCACCGCCTGTGGAAGGAAGAAAGGTTAGTCTCTAGTGGGCTTCTGGACCCCTGCAATGCCCCATCACCAGACCTACTACTAACACCCCTAATGTGCACCCAGCTTGTCAAAACACCCCAACATTACTGACCCTCAACATTGACCACCAGCTTCTAGCTCCCCTCAATGGACCCCCAGCTTCTCCTAAGCCTCCCGCCAGCTCCTCCCAACTACCTAAAATGTCACCCCCCCCCCCCCCAATGACCCTTCATTCGCTTCTGCTCCCAACACCACTTACCAACTTCTCCCAACACCAGCCACCCAACAATGTCCACCCACCATCTTGTCCAGAAACTCCCCTCACCACCCTCTCAATGCCCCCCTCACCAGAATTACCTCCTACCCCTCTCCCTTCTTACCTGTATGCAATATTAAGAGCAAGTGGCTGCCGGGAAGGGTTGTTCATGACAGCGTAATGAGCCAAGAGGTCCAGAATCCAGGGGGTGAGGGGTTCAAAGCCCAAGAATCGTGACCGCAAATCTTTCAGCAATCGGATCAGAACCTTCACGCTGGAGAGGAGGAAACAGAACAGTGTAAGCGACTACAAAACAGAACATGCTTCCACTTGGGTGACAACTTTAAGGTTTAGACAAACATGTGATTATAGGACTGTATAACACATTTTGCAACAAAAGACACCAAAAAAAAATAAAAAAAACCCACACCACACACACACAGGATGGCCCCAATGGTTCATTCCCCAGTTTATTCCCCCCCATGCAAACACCAGGTTGTACTTACGTAGACTGGGAGGCGTTCTCTTCAAACCAACGAGCATGTCGGACGGCTGCCAGGGCGCTCTGCAAAACCTTGATGTCCACTGCAATAAGGAGCACAGAGTCAGACAGGGGAGATTGGGGGGGGGGGGGGTTGGGGACAGGACAAGGAGGAGCAGAAAGACAAATTAGGAGATGGTTTACTTACAGTGCAGCTCAGGATCCAACTTCCTCAGGTTTGGGGGGATGGTGGTAATTAGGATTTTCACAGTGGCATCAGCAGAGCTGATCTCGAAGCCGGTGTCATTTGTGAGCATGGAAAGTACTGGAAGAAAATAGTCAGAACTGAGCAAAACCGAAGTTTTTTTTTTTTTTTAATAAAAGGTCAAGTGCACCTCTGTAGGGAAGGGAAACTGAAGGACCACAGAAAATAAAAAGGGCCATGCAATGGAGGACCACAAGAGATACCATGTGAGGATCATGCATTGGAGAACCATAAGAGATACCATGAAGGACCACAAGAGGAATGAAGAACCATGCATTGGAGGGACACAAGATAATGGACAGTGGACTGAGGAAGACATAGATAAAAGTCTCCTATTGGTTTAGGATAAGTCCAGCTCACATGAAGGTATATGCACACACACCAGCATCTTGTGGCCAAATAGACTATTTCAGATCTGACCAAGTTGAAGGACTCCTTACCTTCAGAGGGATCCTGTGTTCTGAGGGTTTCAACTACTTTCATTCCAAGAGCAGCGACAGCTTCCACTGAAAGAAGATTAGAAGAGGGTCAAAAGGAGAACAGAAGTGGGGGGGGGGGGGTCAGGTGTGTAGCTGTGATCAATCCTGATTATTAACTTACATGTGGGGAGGATCTTAAGGATGACGACCAGATCTGCCACATTGTGCCCAGCGGTCATTGTTCCTTTCTTGTATGAGCCGGCCTGTCGCACTTCTTCAATTTGCTGCAAGAGGAAAGGAGATTATATACAAAGCATTCTGCAGGCGTTACCAGCCCTGGGTTCCTTAGTGAAGCTTGGGAGGCCCCACATACTAGCGTCTTCCCCTCAGAGCCCGCTGGAGGCCCCATCATATTGCCTGTCCCCCAGAGGGCCCACATCATATCGCCCGCTCCCCAGAGCCCGCTGGAGGCCCCCACATTGTATCGCCCACCCCGCTGGAGGCCCCACATCGTAGTGCCCGCGCCCAGAGCCTGCTGGAGGTCCCATCTAATGCATAGTGGGAATCCCACTTCAAATGGCCATTCATAAAAAGGAGACAAACGCTAAAATTTCCCACATGCATTACTCCCAATCAAATGGTATGGAAGACAAATGGCCATGGATGTAGTTTCCCGCCACTTCAATAGCACTTCCTCTGAGGAGGACATCATCTCCTTTGAGATCAACTTCCTCCAGAAGCCGTGAGATTCGATAAAAAAAAAAAAAAAAAAAAAAACACAAGGTACTAGAAATCCACAAATCAGCCCAATAAAATGAGAACTTACCACTTCAAAGTTTCCTGGGGCCACAATCAAATTATCGACCACGTTGTTGATTTTCGTTACCAGTGAAAGGATGGAGGCCTGGAAGAGGAGGAAGGAGGAGCTTCAGGTCAGTGCAAACATTCACCCCACATTTTCAAGGCACTACACTTTTAGAAGGTGGTGCCCATGAACAGACACCGGTCCCCATAGCACCTATGCATTGTAAAAAAAAAAAAAAAAAAACCCCATCACACCCCTTTCCTAACAAATTTTGTTTTTAGAGTAGACCCAAAAGGGATAAAGCCAATCAGGCCCAAGAACAGTCCAAGGCTAACCAGGAGCCTCAAATCCTCCAACCCAGAAAACAGGCAGCCCAGGAGAGAGAGACTCCGCCTCCCACTTTGTGACCTGGCTACAGAACCTTCTTCACCCATATTAGAACACTCCAAGCAAAACACCCAGGACTTAGATGCCATGTGGTTGGCTGGCACATTGCTGCGCTAAGTGGGCACTTACCTGCTCTGCAGGTGTTGGTGCAAGGTCTGTGTTTCGTTTCAGCAGGGATTCACTGAAAGGGGCATCATCCGGGGCGGGCTTGACGCGGGGGAACGCCATTTCACACTGATGGAGAACGAAAAAAGGTTTAGGAGAGGAAGAGAACACTTCTATATTTTATATTAAGACAGGCGGAGACACTCACCACATGGAAATCGAATGGAATGTGCGGGACAAAGGGCCTGAACCTGGAGAAAAAAAAAAAAAAAAAAAAGTTACAACGCTCTATTAAAATATACATGTAGGGGAGCTGTACAGACAATTTGCTACCAAGGCCACCACCCCGTACTCCAATGGACTACCCATCCAAAGGCCGCCGCCCCCCCCCCCCCCCATTAGACTTCCATGCCAAGGACATACAAACTGCTCAAACAACTGAATACATTATAGGACCAGGTCAACCCAACTCCCATCTTAAAACGCAACTATAGTTATTAGAGGAGTTAACATTAAAAGGATTGTATCCCATCATATCCAGCACAACACATACTACTACAAGGATGTTCAATTCCCATCGCCTGATGCCCAGGACATGCAGGTTTGGGCAAGACATCGTTTTCTACACTTAGCCTTGCTGTGGGCAAGCAGCAGCGTTTAGAGGCGATGGTCAGGTCTCTTGTAAAAATCAATCCGAGCGGCCTATTAGCAGCTGGAACGCTTTTACAAATTGAGGGGTCGCCCCGCCCCAGCAGGACACCCAATTGATCAACCGGCGCTTCTGCTGGCTGATCATAGAGGGGGACAAAGATTGGAACAGTTCTGTCCGCTTCTGATATAAAAACAGAAGTGATGAACTTACAATCACTTCCGGTTTTACCGGGCGCCATTTTTTAAAAAATTTAATCCCACCGATCTTGGTGATCAGATGCTTTTAAAAGCAGAAAAGATTATGGGGTCTTCTAGACTGCAGAGCTCTCCATAAAGAGTACCTGTCACTGCCTGTTGCAGTCATAAGGGAGGTTTGCATTCCTTGTAAATGAAAAAGTTGAATACAAAAATGTTATGGCTGTTTTTCCAACAAAGAGCGGGATCTGGGAAAGGTAGGGGTTTAAGGGTGGGGAGTGTCACTAAGTGGAGACACACTTGGGGTTAAAGTTCATAGGTCAAAGGTTGGTTAGGGTTTCCCTTGAAGACCAAGGCTAGGACTAAGGGATTGGAATAGGGACCTCCCCAAAGGTCATGAGGCAGGTACCCAGAGGTCAAGAGGCTTGGCTGACCCACCCCAACCAAAATGTACCGCTTATCCACAATTAAGTTGGGAAATGAATAAGTCGGAGAAAGTGTTTAGTACACACTTGTCCCAAATGTTTTCTGTAAGGCTGCCGAGCGAAGCGAGGCTGCACGTGCATCCTACAAGTTTGTTTTTTTAAAGCACCCCCGTCCAAAAGACAAAAAACGCATGCGCCGGTCTTGCGCACAAACGGCAGTCAATGTGTGGGACACCTGTGAGGTATCACCATGAAGGAGCAGGAGGCCAATAGTCCTCAGCCTACCCGAGATATTGCTGAGCTACTGAGAAGGTCAAAAAACTGAGCCCAGAGAAACTGGCTTACCAGAAGTCCTGATACCCATCTCAGGGTTGTTTGTAGAAGAGGAACCCCCTATAAACCCAAAGCTTATATAGGAAGTGGGTCATTCTACCAATAAAGGAATTAAATGCCACCTGGTCCTCCCAGGACATAAAGGAAGCGTCCATTAGAGAAGGTCCCAAGGCAGCCCAGAGGAGGGAGAGCCACAGAAGAGTCGCCAAGGTCCTCCCCCCTGTGGAGGCCATATAACCTTTATCAGTTGTGCCCAATCTCTGGCCTCCTAGGGACAGGACATCTCAGAGGTCTACTGTGTCCCCAAAGAACATCTGGAGAAAGATTTTGGCTTCCTGTACATGACAGACACACATTGTCTGACCAAGGCTGGCCATGAACAGGGATCCCGACCTGCCAAACCACCAATGCACACCAACATGAAGGCCAATGAACTGAGGATAAGATAGTTACCCAGTGCCAGGTCCCACTCTGGATCCAAAACGTCCCCGTCCTCCGCGGCCTCGTTCTCCCCTGGAGACAGAAAATACGAAGAGATTAGACACATGGGACCCTCGTCGTCAACCCCCCGGTGCTGGCAACCATCACACCGCATCTTCACCCTAACACAGATAAAACCCATTAAAGCGGAGGTCCGCCAAATTTTTTTCTCTCTTTTTTTTATTTATTTTTTAAGTCAGCAGCTACAAATACTGCAGCTGTTGACTTTTAAAATAAGGAAACTTACCTGTCCAGGCGCCTGTGATGTCGGCACCTGAAGCCGATCTATCCCTCCGCTCTTGTGATGCTGTCCCCGGCATCTTCGGTAAGAGAATCAGGAAGTGAAGCCTTGTGGCTTCACTTCCTGGTTCCCAACTGCGCATGTGCAAGCCGCGCTATCCCAGTGGTCCCTGCTGTCTTCTGGGACCGGCACGTCTCCCAGAAGACAGCAGGGAGGGGGGACGGGGCAAAGGAAGTGGCGCAGATATCTGCGGGTGCCTCGGGGTATCTATGCCCGGAAGTGGGAGCAAATACCTGGATTACACAGGTATCTCTACTCCCTCCTCCCCCTGAAAGGTGCCAAATGTGACACCGGAGGGGAGGGTTCCGAAAAGCGGAAGTTCCATTTTTGGGTGGAACTCCGCTTTAAGACATTCCATGAAATCATTTTTTTTTTTTTTTATATCTGTCTGACTGCCCCCTAATCTATCCATATTTAGACGACCCCTGAAAACTCCTTTAAAGAAGCCTATCCTGCTTCTAACTTTTACTTCCTCCCATCCCCCACAGCGATTATCTTTCTGTATCAATTGACCCTCCTTTTTAGATTGTAAGCTCTAACGAGCGGGGGCCCTCCGATTCCTCTTGTACCAAATCGTAATGTAACTGTAATGTCTGCCTTTATTTTAGTAAAGCGCCGCGCAAACTGTTGGCGCTTTCTAAACCCTGTATCATACATACACGGGATTCATCTTTGGCAGCCATTATATTCGTGGAAGCTCCTAAAAACAGGGCTTGATGAATCCCAGGTCACCAATACACTCCGGCGCGCTGGCTAGTGTCTGATCTAGCGGTACGATGGCCCATTGACGCATTTTTCTTTTAGCTATAAATGAAAGGCAAAACTTATGGGGTGGGATTTCCACCCCCCCCCCCCCCCCTCCACTTCCCGTTTTGGTCTATGATACAGGAAGTGAAGAGAAAACTCCCAGCCCCCCCCCCCCCCCAGTGGGGGACATAGATAACAAAAACGCAAAGTTGTAACCCTTCTCAAAAAAAAAAAAAAAAAGGATTTGCCCACAGTTCTACTTTAAAAAACGGAGCTCCACCCTGAAGTGGAACTTGCACTCATCGGACCCCCCGCCCCCCTCCGGTGTCACACTTGACACCTTTCAGGTATTTGCACCCACTTCCGGGAGTGCTCTCTGCAGGCAATACGTCACTTCCCGCAGAATACCCATTGTGTTCTGGGAGAAACTCGGCTCCCAGAACACACAGGGACCAGTCAGAACAGCGCAGCTCACGCATGCGCCGTAGGGAACCGGGCAGTGAAGCCGCAAGGCTTCACTTCCTGGTTCCCTCACCGGGGATGGCGGTGGGGGCAGCAGAGTGACGAGCGATCGCTCTTCTGCTGCCGACGTCGCTGGACTCCAGGACAGGTAAGTGTCCTAATATTAATAGTCAGCAGCTGCTGGCTTTTAATATTTTATTTTCGGCGGAGCTCTGCTTTAAATGGGGGGGCGCTGCTAATCCTCAGATGTTTTCACATTAATGCATTAAGGTGAAAACTTGTACCCTTACAACCTCTTTACTTAACCAACCCCTCGAAAGTCTCGCAGCGTGAATGCGCTGGCTTATCGGCTCCGAGTGATACAGCGAGCGGCTATAGCACGGGAGCTAAAGTTTGGGATCGATCTCTCCCATCCAACACAATGCACCCCTCCCCCCCTTTGCATCATCTTTGGGGGGGTTGTACTGCAACATGCATGTGCACATTTGTGTATTCGCAGTACTTTTCCCCCCCCCCTCCATGCACTTCAATGACATGGATTCTGGACTGTCTATAAAGTTGAGTGCAGGCAAAAAAAAATAAAAAATATCCCACTGCACCTGTAGTGAATGTGGGCCCATTACATTACTTTTTTTTTTTTTTTAATACCCGACCGCCAGATGTCAAACATAAAATCCCTTTCGTTTAAAAACCAAAATAAAAATTATATATTCAGCCCTCCCGCACCTGTTTTACAAACCGCCGCCGGAGGCGAAACATTAAACGTAACACAACGTCTGCTAGATGGATTACAGGCCCTCCCGCACTAGTTTTATAACAGACCGCCGGAAGTGAAAAATAAAATTGGCCTCCCTTAATGATAGGCCCGACCGCACCACATTTATAACAGGCAGCCAGATGTGCAATATAAAAATAAAAAATTCTCTCATGGTAGGCCCGACCGCTCCATATTTATAATACCCAGCCGCTGACTGCGAAACAAGAAGGCCCTCCCGCAGCGGTGGTGTGCCCAAACATTCCGAGCACGCTCCGTATCGCTCCCGCGTGGATCATTGATCAATTTAAAAAAAAAAAAAAAGTCAGCCGCCCGCTCCGCTTTCACTGAGCCGCGGAGACGAGACACAGAAAAAAGCGGCGCCGAGCTGCTGTATGTCGGGCCCTCCCGCACTGATAATGGAGGGGCCCGCTCTTTGTCCCGGGAGCTCCGCGCTGTGCTGAGGCCTCCAACGTGAGAGGCTCAGAAAATGGCCGACCACGCCGCTCTGTCCCCCCCCGGTATGGGAGCACAATGAATGGCGGACCCGACCGCTTCCACCATCCCGCCTAACCCCTGAACCCCACCGCTCCGTCCCCCGGCCTCCTCACCTCATGTTTCCGATGGAAGTTCCTGACACGCTCCCGGACAATGAACACCCGCTTAAACCTCGAGGCAGCGACACTGGACCAACAAAATGCCCGTCTATTGGCTATAAACGCCGGTAGCCTGCCCAATTACAGCCTTCCGTGCTTCCGCACCGCCCCCTCCTCTCTTTTCCGCCAATCGCTAGTCACAGCTCCGCCCCGCCTCCCGTGACTGACAAAGCCAAGGACCAATCCGAGGGACAATGTTAGCCACGCCCGCCCGGCAGAAGGCACTAGAATGGTGGCGCGTTAGGTAGGGAAAAAAAACTTTATTCAGACGGATGGACAGAAACAAAATGTCTGCCTCATTTAACGTCAACGGGAAATGGAGGGAGGCGTGGAGTACAAAGATGGCGGATACATTCATAGACAAAAGGTAGGGGCGGGAGGCCGAGAGTACAAAGATGGCGGACTCCTCCACACAAGAAAGAATGGAATAACTCCGCCCAAATAAAATGGAGGCACTCCACCCAAATATCATTAAAAATGGAGGGACTCCACCCAAATATGGGATAAATGGAGGAGCTCCACCTAAATATCAGGTAAAAGTGAAAGAACTCCACCCAAATATCAGGTAAAAGGAAGAACTCCACCCAACTATCAATAAAAATGGAAGAACTCCACCCAACTATCAATAAAAATGGAGGAACTCCACCCAAGTATCAATAAAAATGGAAGAACTCCTCCCAAATATCAATAAAAATGGAAGAACTCCATCCAAATACCAATAACAATGGAAGAACTCCACCCAACTATGAATAAAAATGGAAGAACTCCACCCAACTATCAATAAAAATGGAAGAACTCCACTCAAATATCAGTAAAAATGGAGGAACTCCACCCAAATATCATTAAAAATAGAAGAACACCATCCAAATATCAGGTAAAAATGGAAGAACTCCACAGAACTATCAATAAAAATGGAGGAACTCCACCCAAATACCAATAACAATGGAAGAACTCCACCCAACTATCAATAAAAATGGAAGAACTCCACCCAACTATCAATAAAAATGGAAGAACTCCACCCAACTATCAATAAAAATGGAAGAACTCCACTCAAATATCAGTAAAAATGGAGGAACTCCACCCAAATATCATTAAAAATAGAAGAACACCATCCAAATATCAGGTAAAAATGGAAGAACTCCACAGAACTATCAATAAAAATGGAAGAACTCCTCCCAAATATCAGGTAAAAAGTAAGAACTCCACCCACATATCATTAACAAATGGAGGAACTCCACCCAAATATCAGGTAAAAGGAAGAACTCCACCCAACTATCAATAAAAATGGAAGAACTCCTCCCAAATATCAGGTAAAAAGTAAGAACTCCACCCACATATCATTAACAAATGGAGAAACTCCACCCAAATATCAGGTAAAAGGAAGAACTCCACCCAACTATCAATAAAAATGGAAGAACTCCACCCAACTATCAATAAAAATGGAAGAACTCCACCCAACTATCAATAAAAATGGAGGAACTCCACCCAACTATCAATAAAAATGGAAGAACTCCACCCAACTATCAATAAAAATGGAGGAACTCCACCCAACTATCAATACAAATTGAAGAACTCCACCCAACTATCAATAAAAATGGAAGAACTCCTCCCAAATATCAATAAAAATGGAAGAACTCCATCCAAATACCAATAACAATGGAAGAACTCCACCCAACTATCAATAAAAATGGAGGAACTCCATCCAAACATCATTAAAAATAGAAGAACTCCATCCAAACAGCAATACAAATGGAGGAACTCCACCCAAATATCAGGTAAAAATGGAAGAACTCCACCCACATATCAGGTAAAAATGGAAGAACTCCACCCAAATATCAGGTAAAAATGGAAGAACTCCACCCACATATCAGGTAAAAATGGAAGAACTCCACCCAAATATCATTAAAAATAGAAGAACACCATCCAAATATCAGGTAAAAATGGAAGAACTCCACAGAACTATCAATAAAAATGGAGGAACTCCACCCAAATACCAATAACAATGGAAGAACTCCACCCAACTATCAATAAAAATGGAAGAACTCCACCCAACTATCAATAAAAATGGAAGAACTCCACCCAACTATCAATAAAAATGGAAGAACTCCACTCAAATATCAGTAAAAATGGAGGAACTCCACCCAAATATCATTAAAAATAGAAGAACACCATCCAAATATCAGGTAAAAATGGAAGAACTCCACAGAACTATCAATAAAAATGGAAGAACTCCTCCCAAATATCAGGTAAAAAGTAAGAACTCCACCCACATATCATTAACAAATGGAGGAACTCCACCCAAATATCAGGTAAAAGGAAGAACTCCACCCAACTATCAATAAAAATGGAAGAACTCCTCCCAAATATCAGGTAAAAAGTAAGAACTCCACCCACATATCATTAACAAATGGAGGAACTCCACCCAAATATCAATAAAAATGGAAGAACTCCACCCAACTATCAATAAAAATGGAGGAACTCCACCCAACTATCAATACAAATTGAAGAACTCCTCTCAAATATCAATAAAAATGGAAGAACTCCATCCAAATACCAATAACAATGGAAGAACTCCACCCAACTATCAATAAAAATAGAGGAACTCCATCCAAACATCATTAAAAATAGAAGAACTCCATCCAAACAGCAATACAAATGGAGGAACTCCACCCAAATATCAGGTAAAAATGGAAGAACTCCACCCACATATCAGGTAAAAATGGAAGAACTCCACCCAAATATCAGGTAAAAATGGAAGAACTCCACCCACATATCAGGTAAAAATGGAAGAACTCCACCCAAATATCATTAAAAATAGAAGAACACCATCCAAATATCAGGTAAAAATGGAAGAACTCCACAGAACTATCAATAAAAATGGAGGAACTCCACCCAAATACCAATAACAATGGAAGAACTCCACCCAACTATCAATAAAAATGGAAGAACTCCACCCAACTATCAATAAAAATGGAAGAACTCCACTCAAATATCAGTAAAAATGGAGGAACTCCACCCAAATATCATTAAAAATAGAAGAACACCATCCAAATATCAGGTAAAAATGGAAGAACTCCACAGAACTATCAATAAAAATGGAAGAACTCCTCCCAAATACCAATAACAATGGAAGAACTCCACCCAACTATCAATAAAAATGGAAGAACTCCACCCAACTCTCAATAAAAATGGAAGAACTCCACTCATATATCAGTAAAAATGGAGGAACTCCACCCAAATATCATTAAAAATAGAAGAACACCATCCAAATATCAGGTAAAAATGGAAGAACTCCACAGAACTATCAATAAAAATGGAGGAACTCCACCCAAATATCAGGTAAAAAGTAAGAACTCCACCCACATATCATTAACAAATGGAGGAACTCCACCCAAATATCAGGTAAAAGGAAGAACTCCACCCAACTATCAATAAAAATGGAAGAACTCCACCCAACTATCAATAAAAATGGAAGAACTCCACCCAACTATCAATAAAAATGGAGGAACTCCACCCAACTATCAATAAAAATGGAAGAACTCCACCCAACTAGCAATAAAAATGGAGGAACTCCACCCAACTATCAATACAAATTGAAGAACTCCACCCAACTATCAATAAAAATGGAAGAACTCCTCCCAAATATCAATAAAAATGGAAGAACTCCATCCAAATACCAATAACAATGGAAGAACTCCACCCAACTATCAATAAAAATGGAGGAACTCCATCCAAACATCATTAAAAATAGAAGAACTCCATCCAAACAGCAATACAAATGGAGGAACTCCACCCAAATATCAGGTAAAAATGGAAGAACTCCACCCACATATCAGGTAAAAATGGAAGAACTCCACCCAAATATCAGGTAAAAATGGAAGAACTCCACCCACATATCAGGTAAAAATGGAAGAACTCCACTCAAATATCAGTAAAAATGGAGGAACTCCACCCAAATATCATTAAAAATAGAACACCATCCAAATATCAGGTAAAAATGGAAGAACTCCACAGAACTATCAATAAAAATGGAAGAACTCCTCCCAAATACCAATAACAATGGAAGAACTCCACCCAACTATCAATAAAAATGGAAGAACTCCACCCAACTATCAATAAAAATGGAAGAACTCCACTCAAATATCAGTAAAAATGGAGGAACTCCACCCAAATATCATTAAAAATAGAAGAACACCATCCAAATATCAGGTAAAAATGGAAGAACACCACAGAACTATCAATAAAAATGGAGGAACTCCACCCAAATATCAGGTAAAAAGTAAGAACTCCACCCACATATCATTAACAAATGGAGGAACTCCACCCAAATATCAGGTAAAAGGAAGAACTCCACCCAACTATCAATAAAAATGGAAGAACTCCACCCAACTATCAATAAAAATGGAAGAACTCCACCCAACTATCAATAAAAATGGAGGAACTCCACCCAACTATCAATAAAAATGGAAGAACTCCACCCAACTATCAATAAAAATGGAGGAACTCCACCCAACTATCAATACAAATTGAAGAACTCCTCCCAAATATCAATAAAAATGGAAGAACTCCATCCAAATACCAATAACAATGGAAGAACTCCACCCAACTATCAATAAAAATGGAGGAACTCCATCCAAACATCATTAAAAATAGAAGAACTCCATCCAAACAGCAATACAAATGGAGGAACTCCACCCAAATATCAGGTAAAAATGGAAGAACTCCACCCACATATCAGGTAAAAATGGAAGAACTCCACCCAAATATCAGGTAAAAATGGAAGAACTCCACCCACATATCAGGTAAAAATGGAAGAACTCCACCCAAATATCATTAAAAATAGAAGAACACCATCCAAATATCAGGTAAAAATGGAAGAACTCCACAGAACTATCAATAAAAATGGAGGAACTCCACCCAAATACCAATAACAATGGAAGAACTCCACCCAACTATCAATAAAAATGGAAGAACTCCACCCAACTATCAATAAAAATGGAAGAACTTCACCCAACTATCAATAAAAATGGAAGAACTCCACTCAAATATCAGTAAAAATGGAGGAACTCCACCCAAATATCATTAAAAATAGAAGAACACCATCCAAATATCAGGTAAAAATGGAAGAACTCCACAGAACTATCAATAAAAATGGAAGAACTCCTCCCAAATACCAATAACAATGGAAGAACTCCACCCAACTATCAATAAAAATGGAAGAACTCCACCCAACTATCAATAAAAATGGAAGAACTCCACCCAACTATCAATAAAAATGGAAGAACTCCACTCAAATATCAGTAAAAATGGAGGAACTCCACCCAAATATCATTAAAAATAGAAGAACACCATCCAAATATCAGGTAAAAATGGAAGAACTCCACAGAACTATCAATAAAAATGGAGGAACTCCACCCAAATATCAGGTAAAAAGTAAGAACTCCACCCACATATCATTAACAAATGGAGGAACTCCACCCAAATATCAGGTAAAAGGAAGAACTCCACCCAACTATCAATAAAAATGGAAGAACTCCACCCAACTATCAATAAAAATGGAAGAACTCCACCCAACTATCAATAAAAATGGAGGAACTCCACCCAACTATCAATAAAAATGGAAGAACTCCACCCAACTATCAATAAAAATGGAGGAACTCCACCCAACTATCAATACAAATTGAAGAACTCCACCCAACTATCAATAAAAATGGAAGAACTCCTCCCAAATATCAATAAAAATGGAAGAACTCCATCCAAATACCAATATCAATGGAAGAACTCCACCCAACTATCAATAAAAATGGAGGAACTCCATCCAAACATCATTAAAAATAGAAGAACTCCATCCAAACAGCAATACAAATGGAGGAACTCCACCCAAATATCAGGTAAAAATGGAAGAACTCCACCCACATATCAGGTAAAAATGGAAGAACTCCACCCAAATATCAGGTAAAAATGGAAGAACTCCACCCACATATCAGGTAAAAATGGAAGAACTCCACTCAAATATCAGTAAAAATGGAGGAACTCCACCCAAATATCATTAAAAATAGAAGAACACCATCCAAATATCAGGTAAAAATGGAAGAACTCCACAGAACTATCAATAAAAATGGAAGAACTCCTCCCAAATACCAATAACGATGGAAGAACTCCACCCAACTATCAATAAAAATGGAAGAACTCCACCCAACTATCAATAAAAATGGAAGAACTCCACAGAACTATCAATAAAAATGGAGGAACTCCACCCAAATATCAGGTAAAAAGTAAGAACTCCACCCACATATCATTAACAAATGGAGGAACTCCACCCAAATATCAGGTAAAAGGAAGAACTCCACCCAACTATCAATAAAAATGGAAGAACTCCACCCAACTATCAATAAAAATGGAAGAACTCCACCCAACTATCAATAAAAATGGAGGAACTCCACCCAACTATCAATAAAAATGGAAGAACTCCACCCAACTATCAATAAAAATGGAGGAACTCCACCCAACTATCAATACAAATTGAAGAACTCCACCCAACTATCAATAAAAATGGAAGAACTCCTCCCAAATATCAATAAAAATGGAAGAACTCCATCCAAATACCAATAACAATGGAAGAACTCCACCCAACTATCAATAAAAATGGAGGAACTCCATCCAAACATCATTAAAAATAGAAGAACTCCATCCAAACAGCAATACAAATGGAGGAACTCCACCCAAATATCAGGTAAAAATGGAAGAACTCCACCCACATATCAGGTAAAAATGGAAGAACTCCACCCAAATATCAGGTAAAAATGGAAGAACTCCACCCACATATCAGGTAAAAATGGAAGAACTCCACCCAAATATCATTAAAAATAGAAGAACACCATCCAAATATCAGGTAAAAATGGAAGAACTCCACAGAACTATCAATAAAAATGGAGGAACTCCACCCAAATACCAATAACAATGGAAGAACTCCACCCAACTATCAATAAAAATGGAAGAACTCCACCCAACTATCAATAAAAATGGAAGAACTCCACCCAACTATCAATAAAAATGGAAGAACTCCACTCAAATATCAGTAAAAATGGAGGAACTCCACCCAAATATCATTAAAAATAGAAGAACACCATCCAAATATCAGGTAAAAATGGAAGAACTCCACAGAACTATCAATAAAAATGGAAGAACTCCTCCCAAATATCAGGTAAAAAGTAAGAACTCCACCCACATATCATTAACAAATGGAGGAACTCCACCCAAATATCAGGTAAAAGGAAGAACTCCACCCAACTATCAATAAAAATGGAAGAACTCCACCCAACTATCAATAAAAATGGAAGAACTCCACCCAACTATCAATAAAAATGGAGGAACTCCACCCAACTATCAATAAAAATGGAAGAACTCCACCCAACTATCAATAAAAATGGAGGAACTCCACCCAACTATCAATACAAATTGAAGAACTCCACCCAACTATCAATAAAAATGGAAGAACTCCTCCCAAATATCAATAAAAATGGAAGAACTCCATCCAAATACCAATAACAATGGAAGAACTCCACCCAACTATCAATAAAAATGGAGGAACTCCATCCAAACATCATTAAAAATAGAAGAACTCCATCCAAACAGCAATACAAATGGAGGAACTCCACCCAAATATCAGGTAAAAATGGA
This sequence comes from Rana muscosa, assembly GCA_029206835.1. Taxonomy (NCBI): domain Eukaryota; kingdom Metazoa; phylum Chordata; class Amphibia; order Anura; family Ranidae; genus Rana; species Rana muscosa. Next base: position 436,861 of record JARGYO010005627.1, read on the forward strand.
AGAACTCCACCCACATATCAGGTAAAAATGGAAGAACTCCACCCAAATATCAGGTAAAAATGGAAGAACTCCACCCACATATCAGGTAAAAATGGAAGAACTCCACCCAAATATCATTAAAAATAGAAGAACACCATCCAAATATCAGTTAAAAATGGAAGAACTCCACAGAACTATCAATAAAAATGGAGGAACTCCACCCAAATACCAATAACAATGGAAGAACTCCACCCAACTATCAATAAAAATGGAAGAACTCCACCCAACTATCAATAAAAATGGAAGAACTCCACCCAACTATCAATAAAAATGGAAGAACTCCACTCAAATATCAGTAAAAATGGAGGAACTCCACCCAAATATCATTAAAAATAGAAGAACACCATCCAAATATCAGGTAAAAATGGAAGAACTCCACAGAACTATCAATAAAAATGGAAGAACTCCTCCCAAATATCAGGTAAAAAGTAAGAACTCCACCCACATATCATTAACAAATGGAGGAACTCCACCCAAATATCAGGTAAAAGGAAGAACTCCACCCAACTATCAATAAAAATGGAAGAACTCCTCCCAAATATCAGGTAAAAAGTAAGAACTCCACCCACATATCATTAACAAATGGAGGAACTCCACCCAAATATCAATAAAAATGGAAGAACTCCACCCAACTATCAATAAAAATGGAGGAACTCCACCCAACTATCAATACAAATTGAAGAACTCCTCCCAAATATCAATAAAAATGGAAGAACTCCATCCAAATACCAATAACAATGGAAGAACTCCACCCAACTATCAATAAAAATGGAGGAACTCCATCCAAACATCATTAAAAATAGAAGAACTCCATCCAAACAGCAATACAAATGGAGGAACTCCACCCAAATATCAGGTAAAAATGGAAGAACTCCACCCACATATCAGGTAAAAATGGAAGAACTCCACCCAAATATCAGGTAAAAATGGAAGAACTCCACCCACATATCAGGTAAAAATGGAAGAACTCCACCCAAATATCATTAAAAATAGAAGAACACCATCCAAATATCAGGTAAAAATGGAAGAACTCCACAGAACTATCAATAAAAATGGAGGAACTCCACCCAAATACCAATAACAATGGAAGAACTCCACCCAACTATCAATAAAAATGGAAGAACTCCACCCAACTATCAATAAAAATGGAAGAACTCCACTCAAATATCAGTAAAAATGGAGGAACTCCACCCAAATATCATTAAAAATAGAAGAACACCATCCAAATATCAGGTAAAAATGGAAGAACTCCACAGAACTATCAATAAAAATGGAAGAACTCCTCCCAAATACCAATAACAATGGAAGAACTCCACCCAACTATCAATAAAAATGGAAGAACTCCACCCAACTCTCAATAAAAATGGAAGAACTCCACTCATATATCAGTAAAAATGGAGGAACTCCACCCAAATATCATTAAAAATAGAAGAACACCATCCAAATATCAGGTAAAAATGGAAGAACTCCACAGAACTATCAATAAAAATGGAGGAACTCCACCCAAATATCAGGTAAAAAGTAAGAACTCCACCCACATATCATTAACAAATGGAGGAACTCCACCCAAATATCAGGTAAAAGGAAGAACTCCACCCAACTATCAATAAAAATGGAAGAACTCCACCCAACTATCAATAAAAATGGAAGAACTCCACCCAACTATCAATAAAAATGGAGGAACTCCACCCAACTATCAATAAAAATGGAAGAACTCCACCCAACTAGCAATAAAAATGGAGGAACTCCACCCAACTATCAATACAAATTGAAGAACTCCACCCAACTATCAATAAAAATGGAAGAACTCCTCCCAAATATCAATAAAAATGGAAGAACTCCATCCAAATACCAATAACAATGGAAGAACTCCACCCAACTATCAATAAAAATGGAGGAACTCCATCCAAACATCATTAAAAATAGAAGAACTCCATCCAAACAGCAATACAAATGGAGGAACTCCACCCAAATATCAGGTAAAAATGGAAGAACTCCACCCACATATCAGGTAAAAATGGAAGAACTCCACCCAAATATCAGGTAAAAATGGAAGAACTCCACCCACATATCAGGTAAAAATGGAAGAACTCCACTCAAATATCAGTAAAAATGGAGGAACTCCACCCAAATATCATTAAAAATAGAAGAACACCATCCAAATATCAGGTAAAAATGGAAGAACTCCTCAGAACTATCAATAAAAATGGAAGAACTCCTCCCAAATACCAATAACAATGGAAGAACTCCACCCAACTATCAATAAAAATGGAAGAACTCCACCCAACTATCAATAAAAATGGAAGAACTCCACTCAAATATCAGTAAAAATGGAGGAACTCCACCCAAATATCATTAAAAATAGAAGAACACCATCCAAATATCAGGTAAAAATGGAAGAACTCCACAGAACTATCAATAAAAATGGAGGAACTCCACCCAAATATCAGGTAAAAAGTAAGAACTCCACCCACATATCATTAACAAATGGAGGAACTCCACCCAAATATCAGGTAAAAGGAAGAACTCCACCCAACTATCAATAAAAATGGAAGAACTCCACCCAACTATCAATAAAAATGGAAGAACTCCACCCAACTATCAATAAAAATGGAGGAACTCCACCCAACTATCAATAAAAATGGAAGAACTCCACCCAACTATCAATAAAAATGGAGGAACTCCACCCAACTATCAATACAAATTGAAGAACTCCTCCCAAATATCAATAAAAATGGAAGAACTCCATCCAAATACCAATAACAATGGAAGAACTCCACCCAACTATCAATAAAAATGGAGGAACTCCATCCAAACATCATTAAAAATAGAAGAACTCCATCCAAACAGCAATACAAATGGAGGAACTCCACCCAAATATCAGGTAAAAATGGAAGAACTCCACCCACATATCAGGTAAAAATGGAAGAACTCCACCCAAATATCAGGTAAAAATGGAAGAACTCCACCCACATATCAGGTAAAAATGGAAGAACTCCACCCAAATATCATTAAAAATAGAAGAACACCATCCAAATATCAGGTAAAAATGGAAGAACTCCACAGAACTATCAATAAAAATGGAGGAACTCCACCCAAATACCAATAACAATGGAAGAACTCCACCCAACTATCAATAAAAATGGAAGAACTCCACCCAACTATCAATAAAAATTGAAGAACTCCACCCAACTATCAATAAAAATGGAAGAACTCCACTCAAATATCAGTAAAAATGGAGGAACTCCACCCAAATATCATTAAAAATAGAAGAACACCATCCAAATATCAGGTAAAAATGGAAGAACTCCACAGAACTATCAATAAAAATGGAAGAACTCCTCCCAAATATCAGGTAAAAAGTAAGAACTCCACCCACATATCATTAACAAATGGAGGAACTCCACCCAAATATCAGGTAAAAGGAAGAACTCCACCCAACTATCAATAAAAATGGAAGAACTCCTCCCAAATATCAGGTAAAAAGTAAGAACTCCACCCACATATCATTAACAAATGGAGGAACTCCACCCAAATATCAATAAAAATGGAAGAACTCCACCCAACTATCAATAAAAATGGAGGAACTCCACCCAACTATCAATACAAATTGAAGAACTCCTCCCAAATATCAATAAAAATGGAAGAACTCCATCCAAATACCAATAACAATGGAAGAACTCCACCCAACTATCAATAAAAATGGAGGAACTCCATCCAAACATCATTAAAAATAGAAGAACTCCATCCAAACAGCAATACAAATGGAGGAACTCCACCCAAATATCAGGTAAAAATGGAAGAACTCCACCCACATATCAGGTAAAAATGGAAGAACTCCACCCAAATATCAGGTAAAAATGGAAGAACTCCACCCACATATCAGGTAAAAATGGAAGAACTCCACCCAAATATCATTAAAAATAGAAGAACACCATCCAAATATCAGGTAAAAATGGAAGAACTCCACAGAACTATCAATAAAAATGGAGGAACTCCACCCAAATACCAATAACAATGGAAGAACTCCACCCAACTATCAATAAAAATGGAAGAACTCCACCCAACTATCAATAAAAATGGAAGAACTCCACTCAAATATCAGTAAAAATGGAGGAACTCCACCCAAATATCATTAAAAATAGAAGAACACCATCCAAATATCAGGTAAAAATGGAAGAACTCCACAGAACTATCAATAAAAATGGAAGAACTCCTCCCAAATACCAATAACAATGGAAGAACTCCACCCAACTATCAATAAAAATGGAAGAACTCCACCCAACTCTCAATAAAAATGGAAGAACTCCACTCATATATCAGTAAAAATGGAGGAACTCCACCCAAATATCATTAAAAATAGAAGAACACCATCCAAATATCAGGTAAAAATGGAAGAACTCCACAGAACTATCAATAAAAATGGAGGAACTCCACCCAAATATCAGGTAAAAAGTAAGAACTCCACCCACATATCATTAACAAATGGAGGAACTCCACCCAAATATCAGGTAAAAGGAAGAACTCCACCCAACTATCAATAAAAATGGAAGAACTCCACCCAACTATCAATAAAAATGGAAGAACTCCACCCAACTATCAATAAAAATGGAGGAACTCCACCCAACTATCAATAAAAATGGAAGAACTCCACCCAACTAGCAATAAAAATGGAGGAACTCCACCCAACTATCAATACAAATTGAAGAACTCCACCCAACTATCAATAAAAATGGAAGAACTCCTCCCAAATATCAATAAAAATGGAAGAACTCCATCCAAATACCAATAACAATGGAAGAACTCCACCCAACTATCAATAAAAATGGAGGAACTCCATCCAAACATCATTAAAAATAGAAGAACTCCATCCAAACAGCAATACAAATGGAGGAACTCCACCCAAATATCAGGTAAAAATGGAAGAACTCCACCCACATATCAGGTAAAAATGGAAGAACTCCACCCAAATATCAGGTAAAAATGGAAGAACTCCACCCACATATCAGGTAAAAATGGAAGAACTCCACTCAAATATCAGTAAAAATGGAGGAACTCCACCCAAATATCATTAAAAATAGAAGAACACCATCCAAATATCAGGTAAAAATGGAAGAACTCCACAGAACTATCAATAAAAATGGAAGAACTCCTCCCAAATACCAATAACAATGGAAGAACTCCACCCAACTATCAATAAAAATGGAAGAACTCCACCCAACTATCAATAAAAATGGAAGAACTCCACTCAAATATCAGTAAAAATGGAGGAACTCCACCCAAATATCATTAAAAATAGAAGAACACCATCCAAATATCAGGTAAAAATGGAAGAACTCCACAGAACTATCAATAAAAATGGAGGAACTCCACCCAAATATCAGGTAAAAAGTAAGAACTCCACCCACATATCATTAACAAATGGAGGAACTCCACCCAAATATCAGGTAAAAGGAAGAACTCCACCCAACTATCAATAAAAATGGAAGAACTCCACCCAACTATCAATAAAAATGGAAGAACTCCACCCAACTATCAATAAAAATGGAGGAACTCCACCCAACTATCAATAAAAATGGAAGAACTCCACCCAACTATCAATAAAAATGGAGGAACTCCACCCAACTATCAATACAAATTGAAGAACTCCTCCCAAATATCAATAAAAATGGAAGAACTCCATCCAAATACCAATAACAATGGAAGAACTCCACCCAACTATCAATAAAAATGGAGGAACTCCATCCAAACATTAAAAATAGAAGAACTCCATCCAAACAGCAATACAAATGGAGGAACTCCACCCAAATATCAGGTAAAAATGGAAGAACTCCACCCACATATCAGGTAAAAATGGAAGAACTCCACCCAAATATCAGGTAAAAATGGAAGAACTCCACCCACATATCAGGTAAAAATGGAAGAACTCCACCCAAATATCATTAAAAATAGAAGAACACCATCCAAATATCAGGTAAAAATGGAAGAACTCCACAGAACTATCAATAAAAATGGAGGAACTCCACCCAAATACCAATAACAATGGAAGAACTCCACCCAACTATCAATAAAAATGGAAGAACTCCACCCAACTATCAATAAAAATGGAAGAACTCCACCCAACTATCAATAAAAATGGAAGAACTCCACTCAAATATCAGTAAAAATGGAGGAACTCCACCCAAATATCATTAAAAATAGAAGAACACCATCCAAATATCGGGTAAAAATGGAAGAACTCCACAGAACTATCAATAAAAATGGAAGAACTCCTCCCAAATACCAATAACAATGGAAGAACTCCACCCAACTATCAATAAAAATGGAAGAACTCCACCCAACTATCAATAAAAATGGAAGAACTCCACCCAACTATCAATAAAAATGGAAGAACTCCACTCAAATATCAGTAAAAATGGAGGAACTCCACCCAAATATCATTAAAAATAGAAGAACACCATCCAAATATCAGGTAAAAATGGAAGAACTCCACAGAACTATCAATAAAAATGGAGGAACTCCACCCAAATATCAGGTAAAAAGTAAGAACTCCACCCACATATCATTAACAAATGGAGGAACTCCACCCAAATATCAGGTAAAAGGAAGAACTCCACCCAACTATCAATAAAAATGGAAGAACTCCACCCAACTATCAATAAAAATGGAAGAACTCCACCCAACTATCAATAAAAATGGAGGAACTCCACCCAACTATCAATAAAAATGGAAGAACTCCACCCAACTATCAATAAAAATGGAGGAACTCCACCCAACTATCAATACAAATTGAAGAACTCCACCCAACTATCAATAAAAATGGAAGAACTCCTCCCAAATATCAATAAAAATGGAAGAACTCCATCCAAATACCAATAACAATGGAAGAACTCCACCCAAATATCAATAAAAATGGAGGAACTCCATCCAAACATCATTAAAAATAGAAGAACTCCATCCAAACAGCAATACAAATGGAGGAACTCCACCCAAATATCAGGTAAAAATGGAAGAACTCCACCCACATATCAGGTAAAAATGGAAGAACTCCACCCAAATATCAGGTAAAAATGGAAGAACTCCACCCACATATCAGGTAAAAATGGAAGAACTCCACTCAAATATCAGTAAAAATGGAGGAACTCCACCCAAATATCATTAAAAATAGAAGAACACCATCCAAATATCAGGTAAAAATGGAAGAACTCCACAGAACTATCAATAAAAATGGAAGAACTCCTCCCAAATACCAATAACAATGGAAGAACTCCACCCAACTATCAATAAAAATGGAAGAACTCCACCCAACTATCAATAAAAATGGAAGAACTCCACTCAAATATCAGTAAAAATGGAGGAACTCCACCCAAATATCATTAAAAATAGAAGAACACCATCCAAATATCAGGTAAAAATGGAAGAACTCCACAGAACTATCAATAAAAATGGAGGAACTCCACCCAAATATCAGGTAAAAAGTAAGAACTCCACCCACATATCATTAACAAATGGAGGAACTCCGCCCAAATATCAGGTAAAAGGAAGAACTCCACCCAACTATCAATAAAAATGGAAGAACTCCACCCAACTATCAATAAAAATGGAAGAACTCCACCCAACTATCAATAAAAATGGAGGAACTCCACCCAACTATCAATAAAAATGGAAGAACTCCACCCAACTATCAATAAAAATGGAGGAACTCCACCCAACTATCAATACAAATTGAAGAACTCCACCCAACTATCAATAAAAATGGAAGAACTCCTCCCAAATATCAATAAAAATGGAAGAACTCCATCCAAATACCAATAACAATGGAAGAACTCCACCCAACTATCAATAAAAATGGAGGAACTCCATCCAAACATCATTAAAAATAGAAGAACTCCATCCAAACAGCAATACAAATGGAGGAACTCCACCCAAATAGCAGGTAAAAATGGAAGAACTCCACCCACATATCAGGTAAAAATGGAAGAACTCCACCCAAATATCAGGTAAAAATGGAAGAACTCCACCCACATATCAGGTAAAAATGGAAGAACTCCACCCAAATATCATTAAAAATAGAAGAACACCATCCAAATATCAGGTAAAAATGGAAGAACTCCACAGAACTATCAATAAAAATGGAGGAACTCCACCCAAATACCAATAACAATGGAAGAACTCCACCCAACTATCAATAAAAATGGAAGAACTCCACCCAACTATCAATAAAAATGGAAGAACTCCACCCAACTATCAATAAAAATGGAAGAACTCCACTCAAATATCAGTAAAAATGGAGGAACTCCACCCAAATATCATTAAAAATAGAAGAACACCATCCAAATATCAGGTAAAAATGGAAGAACTCCACAGAACTATCAATAAAAATGGAAGAACTCCTCCCAAATATCAGGTAAAAAGTAAGAACTCCACCCACATATCATTAACAAATGGAGGAACTCCACCCAAATATCAGGTAAAAGGAAGAACTCCACCCAACTATCAATAAAAATGGAAGAACTCCTCCCAAATATCAGGTAAAAAGTAAGAACTCCACCCACATATCATTAACAAATGGAGGAACTCCACCCAAATATCAGGTAAAAGGAAGAACTCCACCCAACTATCAATAAAAATGGAAGAACTCCACCCAACTATCAATAAAAATGGAAGAACTCCACCCAACTATCAATAAAAATGGAGGAACTCCACCCAACTATCAATAAAAATGGAAGAACTCCACCCAACTATCAATAAAAATGGAGGAACTCCACCCAACTATCAATACAAATTGAAGAACTCCACCCAACTATCAATAAAAATGGAAGAACTCCTCCCAAATATCAATAAAAATGGAAGAACTCCATCCAAATACCAATAACAATGGAAGAACTCCACCCAACTATCAATAAAAATGGAGGAACTCCATCCAAACATCATTAAAAATAGAAGAACTCCATCCAAACAGCAATACAAATGGAGGAACTCCACCCAAATATCAGGTAAAAATGGAAGAACTCCACCCACATATCAGGTAAAAATGGAAGAACTCCACCCAAATATCAGGTAAAAATGGAAGAACTCCACCCACATATCAGGTAAAAATGGAAGAACTCCACCCAAATATCATTAAAAATAGAAGAACACCATCCAAATATCAGGTAAAAATGGAAGAACTCCACAGAACTATCAATAAAAATGGAGGAACTCCACCCAAATACCAATAACAATGGAAGAACTCCACCCAACTATCAATAAAAATGGAAGAACTCCACCCAACTATCAATAAAAATGGAAGAACTCCACCCAACTATCAATAAAAATGGAAGAACTCCACTCAAATATCAGTAAAAATGGAGGAACTCCACCCAAATATCATTAAAAATAGAAGAACACCATCCAAATATCAGGTAAAAATGGAAGAACTCCACAGAACTATCAATAAAAATGGAAGAACTCCTCCCAAATATCAGGTAAAAAGTAAGAACTCCACCCACATATCATTAACAAATGGAGGAACTCCACCCAAATATCAGGTAAAAGGAAGAACTCCACCCAAATATCAATAAAAATGGAAGAACTCCTCCCAAATATCAGGTAAAAAGTAAGAACTCCACCCACATATCATTAACAAATGGAGGAACTCCACCCAAATATCAGGTAAAAGGAAGAACTCCACCCAACTATCAATAAAAATTGAAGAACTCCACCCAACTATCAATAAAAATGGAAGAACTCCACCCAACTATCAATAAAAATGGAGGAACTCCACCCAACTATCAATAAAAATGGAAGAACTCCACCCAACTATCAATAAAAATGGAGGAACTCCACCCAACTATCAATACAAATTGAAGAACTCCACCCAACTATCAATAAAAATGGAAGAACTCCTCCCAAATATCAATAAAAATGGAAGAACTCCATCCAAATACCAATAACAATGGAAGAACTCCACCCAACTATCAATAAAAATGGAAGAACTCCACCCAACTATCAATAAAAATGGAAGAACTCCACCCAACTATCAATAAAAATGGAGGAACTCCACCCAACTATCAATAAAAATGGAAGAACTCCACCCAACTATCAATAAAAATGGAGGAACTCCACCCAACTATCAATACAAATTGAAGAACTCCACCCAACTATCAATAAAAATGGAAGAACTCCTCCCAAATATCAATACAATTTGAAGAACTCCTCCCAAATATCAATAAAAATGGAAGAACTCCATCCAAATACCAATAACAATGGAAGAACTCCACCCAACTATCAATAAAAATGGAGGAACTCCATCCAAACATCATTAAAAATAGAAGAACTCCATCCAAACAGCAATACAAATGGAGGAACTCCACCCAAATATCAGGTAAAAATGGAAGAACTCCACCCACATATCAGGTAAAAATGGAAGAACTCCACCCAAATATCAGGTAAAAATGGAAGAACTCCACCCACATATCAGGTAAAAATGGAAGAACTCCACCCAAATATCATTAAAAATAGAAGAACACCATCCAAATATCAGGTAAAAATGGAAGAACTCCACAGAACTATCAATAAAAATGGAGGAACTCCACCCAAATACCAATAACAATGGAAGAACTCCACCCAACTATCAATAAAAATGGAAGAACTCCACCCAACTATCAATAAAAATGGAAGAACTCCACCCAACTATCAATAAAAATGGAAGAACTCCACTCAAATATCAGTAAAAATGGAGGAACTCCACCCAAATATCATTAAAAATAGAAGAACACCATCCAAATATCAGGTAAAAATGGAAGAACTCCACAGAACTATCAATAAAAATGGAAGAACTCCTCCCAAATATCAGGTAAAAAGTAAGAACTCCACCCACATATCATTAACAAATGGAGGAACTCCACCCAAATATCAGGTAAAAGGAAGAACTCCACCCAACTATCAATAAAAATGGAAGAACTCCTCCCAAATATCAGGTAAAAAGTAAGAACTCCACCCACATATCATTAACAAATGGAGGAACTCCACCCAAATATCAGGTAAAAGGAAGAACTCCACCCAACTATCAATAAAAATGGAAGAACTCCACCCAACTAACAATAAAAATGGAAGAACTCCACCCAACTATCAATAAAAATGGAGGAACTCCACCCAACTATCAATAAAAATGGAAGAACTCCACCCAACTATCAATAAAAATGGAGGAACTCCACCCAACTATCAATACAAATTGAAGAACTCCACCCAACTATCAATAAAAATGGAAGAACTCCTCCCAAATATCAATAAAAATGGAAGAACTCCATCCAAATACCAATAACAATGGAAGAACTCCACCCAACTATCAATAAAAATGGAAGAACTCCTCCCAAATATCAATAAAATGGAAGAACTCCTCCCAAATATCAATAAAAATGGAAGAACTCCATCCAAATACCAATAACAATGGAAGAACTCCACCCAACTATCAATAAAAATGGAGGAACTCCATCCAAACATCATTAAAAATAGAAGAACTACATCCAAACAGCAATACAAATGGAGGAACTCCACCCACATATCAGGTAAAAATGGAAGAACTCCACCCACATATCAGGTAAAAATGGAAGAACTCCACCCAAATATCAGGTAAAAATGGAAGAACTCCACCCACATATCAGGTAAAAATGGAAGAACTCCACCCAAATATCAGGTAAAAATGGAAGAACTCCACCCACATATCAGGTAAAAGGAGGAAATCCATAAAAATATCGGGTAAAAAGGAAGAACCACCAAATATTGGATAAATGGAGGAGCTCCACCCACATGTCATTATAAATTAAGTAACTCAAAAATACTAATTAATAAAAGAATAAAAATAAAGAAAGCCATAATGAAGGGCGCTCGTTCGCTCGGGCTCTCTGTTACCCTATGGGGGAAGTGGCCCCAGGTCCTAACATGACAGTTGTAGGTAAGTGGCCCCAAATGCACACTGTCAAATTCAGACCTGTGAGGGTAGGTAAAAGGAGCGTCCGATATCCAGTGAGAAGTGGGTGCTCCTTTTACCTACCCTCACAGGCACTTGCAGAAACGACCTTAGGACCGTGCCCAGAGGTAGCAGCCCAGACCCTCAAACAGCCCCTCCCCGCCACCCTTCTGTTATGTTGGGCTGGGGCTCCCCCCCAACCCACCCCCTTCATAGACCCTCAACCGAGTGAGCATAGGTGTGCGTGTACAATGGCATTAGGGGTGCACCAGGGGCGGCTCATCCATTAGGGGTGCACCAGGGACAGCTCATCCATTAGGGGTGCACGGGCGCTGCCCCCACCCATCCATGCGCTAGCCCCCTGATCTATATACAGGGCACCGGACGCATGGATACCAATAAGGGGCGGGTGTTTATTTTAAGCACGTGATTACAGCTGGAGGCTCTAATAGGCTTCAAAAAAGGGTGGGCTCGGGGCGCAGGGCACCGTGCCCCAAGCCCACCCAGTTGTGTGAGAATAGCGAATATTCACTATTCTCACACTGATCCTCCTCCCGGGCCAATCAGGAAGCACGTCCTGAGACACCATCACCCGATTGGCTGAAAGGACAGGTGATCCTATTGGACGCCTAAGAGGAGGAGGAGGGAGGAGACGCACGGCGGAGGGCAACGTGATGCAGAGGAGGAGGAGGAGGAGACACGATAGAAGCCACAGACCGATGCCTGTCGCCTGTTTAAGTGCAGGACTGGATGACCGACTAACCGCGAGACACCCAGGGCAGGGGGGGGGGTAGGGGTGCAGGTGACCTGACTGCAGGGGGTGGGTTGTTTGCCGCCCCCCCCCCCCGAAAAAAACAACCGGAAGCTCAAACACACATTCCTTCCTCTGCAGCTAAGTGAATTAACGTGCTCTGTGCTGAGAGGCTTCCTGTTCATTCACAAACCGAAGCATAGGAAACAGTTTACTATGCTTCAGTTATGAATGAACACAGTGAGTGAGTGTGTTCACTGTGTCCATTTTTAAAAAGAAGGGGCTGGTAAATGACACATTTACCAGTCCCTCCCCCCCCACTCTCCATTCTGAAACATCCCCCGCAGAACCCCGGGGGGGCGGTCGTAAAGCGGAGGAAAGCCCAGACGATAGGGGGAATCGGCACCGCATGCAGTGATTAGGGTGTGCCCAGGCACACCTGGCACACCCCCTGCGCACACCTATGTGAGTGAGTCAGCCCAGCGCGATCTCCGACCTTATAAAATGAGGACCTGCAGCTGTGTTCATGCACCCCCATAGGATAACACAGGCTGCCTGCACACAGCCCCAGCAGGTAGAGAGAGGTAGGTCCCAGTCTGGTCACTTACCTGCAACCCAATGCCTGTCCTCTAATCCCAATAGCTTCTAGAGGGTTTTATTTTTTTTAGGGGGGGAGGGGTTTTTTGGGGGGCCCTGACAGGTAGACTATATGGGGCCCTGTGATTTCAAACATGGACTCTGCATGCAGCCATTACTGGAGTACATCTAGACAGGAAGCGGCTGCAAAGAGACTGCAGGAGATCGGCAGCTGGGCAGTCAAAGGTTGTTGGGGGGCCCTCAGGTAGGCTATATGGGGCCCCAACTCTGGGCGGTCACAGGTTGGCTGGGGGGGGAGGGTGGGGGTCACAGATCCCCTCATTACACACAGCTGTCCTCTGTTACCTGTAAATAAAGTCACATGATTCTTTTCATTCACCGCCCTTCCCCCCATCCCGAGACCCCACCCGTCCCATTCAGGTGTATATGACATAAACTGCATCTCAATGTGAGCTCTGCATGGGGGGCCGCTGTACCCCACCCCTCCCCCAATACCTCATCATCAATATTAAAAGGAACATCTTATTGTATTTAGAGGGATGGACCTCTGACCCCCATCAATGTCTGAAGTCTGCAACTTAAAGGTTCATTCCACCTTTTCTAAATACGAAATACAGAGATACTGATCTCATTATCCATGAAGCCTGCAGAACATCGCACCTAAGATCAAACTACTGCGGGAAATCTCCCCATTGTGGGAGGGGCAGAGACACAAACTACTGCAGGAAATCCCATCATTGTGGGAGGGGCAGAGACACAAACTACTGTAGGAAATCTCATTGTGGGAGGGGCAGAGATACAAACTACTGCAGGAAATCTCATCATTGTGGGAGGGGCAGAGATACAAACTACTGCAGGAAATATCCCCATTGTGGGAGGAGCAGAGACACAAACTACTGCAGGAAATCTCTCCATTGTGGGAGGGGCAGAGACACAAACTACTGCAGGAAATCTCTCCATTGTGGGAGGGGCAGAGACACAAACTACTGCAGGAAATCTCCCCATTGTGGGAGGGGCAGAGAATAAACTACTGCAGGAAATCTCCCCATTGTGGGAGGGGCAGAGACACAAACTACTGCAGGAAATCTCCTCATTGTGGGAGGGGCAGAGACACAAACTACTGCAGGGAAATCTCCCCATTGTGGGAGGGGCAGAGACACAAACTACTGCAGGAAATCTCTCCATTGTGGGAGGGGCAGAGACACAAACTACTCAGGGAAATCTCCCCATTGTGGGAGGAGCAGAGACACAAACTACTGCAGGAAATCTCCCCATTGTGGGAGGGGCAGAGACACAAACTACTGCAGGAAATCTCCTCATTGTGGGAGGGGCAAAGACACAAACTACTGCAGGGAAATCTCCCCATTGTGGGAGGGGCAGAGACACAAACTACTGCAGGAAATCTCCCCATTGTGGGAGGGGCAGAGACACAAACTACTGCAGGGAAATCTCCCCATTGTGGGAGGGGTAGATACACAAACTACTGCAGGGAAATCTCCCCATTGTGGGAGGGGCAGAGACACAAACTACTGCAGGAAATTTCCTCATTTTGGGAGGAGCAGAGACACAAAATACTGCAGGAAATCTCCCCATTGTGGGAGGGGCAGAGACACAAACTACTGCAGGAAATCTCCCCATTGTGGGAGGGGCAGAGACACAAACTACTGCAGGAAATCTCACCATTGTGGGAGGGGCAGAGACACAAACTACTGCAGGAAATCTCTCCATTGTGGGAGGGGCAGAGACACAAACTACTGCAGGAAATCTCTCCATTGTGGGAGGGGCAGAGACACAAACTACTGCAGGAAATCTCCCCATTGTGGGAGGGGCAGAGAATAAACTACTGCAGGAAATCTCCCCATTGTGGGAGGGGCAGAGACACAAACTACTGCAGGAAATCTCCTCATTGTGGGAGGGGCAGAGACACAAACTACTCAGGGAAATCTCCCCATTGTGGGAGGAGCAGAGACACAAACTACTGCAGGAAATCTCCCCATTGTGGGAGGGGCAGAGACACAAACTACTGCAGGAAATCTCCTCATTGTGGGAGGGGCAAAGACACAAACTACTGCAGGGAAATCTCCCCATTGTGGGAGGGGCAGAGACACAAACTACTGCAGGAAATCTCCCCATTGTGGGAGGGGCAGAGACACAAACTACTGCAGGGAAATCTCCCCATTGTGGGAGGGGTAGATACACAAACTACTGCAGGGAAATCTCCCCATTGTGGGAGGGGCAGAGACACAAAATACTGCAGGAAATCTCTCCATTGTGGGAGGGGCAGAGACACAAACTACTGCAGGAAATCTCTCCATTGTGGGAGGGGCAGAGACACAAACTACTGCAGGAAATCTCCCCATTGTGGGAGGGGCAGAGAATAAACTACTGCAGGAAATCTCCCCATTGTGGGAGGGGCAGAGACACAAACTACTGCAGGAAATCTCCTCATTGTGGGAGGGGCAGAGACACAAACTACTGCAGGGAAATCTCCCCATTGTGGGAGGGGCAGAGACACAAACTACTGCAGGAAATCTCTCCATTGTGGGAGGGGCAGAGACACAAACTACTCAGGGAAATCTCCCCATTGTGGGAGGAGCAGAGACACAAACTACTGCAGGAAATCTCCCCATTGTGGGAGGGGCAGAGACACAAACTACTGCAGGAAATCTCCTCATTGTGGGAGGGGCAAAGACACAAACTACTGCAGGGAAATCTCCCCATTGTGGGAGGGGCAGAGACACAAACTACTGCAGGAAATCTCCCCATTGTGGGAGGGGCAGAGACACAAACTACTGCAGGGAAATCTCCCCATTGTGGGAGGGGTAGATACACAAACTACTGCAGGGAAATCTCACCATTGTGGGAGGGGCAGAGACACAAACTACTGCAGGAAATCTCTCCATTGTGGGAGGGGCAGAGACACAAACTACTGCAGGAAATCTCTCCATTGTGGGAGGGGCAGAGACACAAACTACTGCAGGAAATCTCCCCATTGTGGGAGGGGCAGAGAATAAACTACTGCAGGAAATCTCCCCATTGTGGGAGGGGCAGAGACACAAACTACTGCAGGAAATCTCCTCATTGTGGGAGGGGCAGAGACACAAACTACTGCAGGGAAATCTCCCCATTGTGGGAGGGGCAGAGACACAAACTACTGCAGGAAATCTCTCCATTGTGGGAGGGGCAGAGACACAAACTACTCAGGGAAATCTCCCCATTGTGGGAGGAGCAGAGACACAAACTACTGCAGGAAATCTCCCCATTGTGGGAGGGGCAGAGACACAAACTACTGCAGGAAATCTCCTCATTGTGGGAGGGGCAAAGACACAAACTACTGCAGGGAAATCTCCCCATTGTGGGAGGGGCAGAGACACAAACTACTGCAGGAAATCTCCCCATTGTGGGAGGGGCAGAGACACAAACTACTGCAGGGAAATCTCCCCATTGTGGGAGGGGTAGATACACAAACTACTGCAGGGAAATCTCCCCATTGTGGGAGGGGCAGAGACACAAACTACTGCAGGAAATTTCCTCATTTTGGGAGGAGCAGAGACACAAAATACTGCAGGAAATCTCCCCATTGTGGGAGGGGCAGAGACACAAACTACTGCAGGAAATCTCCCCATTGTGGGAGGGGCAGAGACACAAACTACTGCAGGAAATCTCACCATTGTGGGAGGGGCAGAGACACAAACTACTGCAGGAAATCTCTCCATTGTGGGAGGGGCAGAGACACAAACTACTGCAGGAAATCTCTCCATTGTGGGAGGGGCAGAGACACAAACTACTGCAGGAAATCTCCCCATTGTGGGAGGGGCAGAGAATAAACTACTGCAGGAAATCTCCCCATTGTGGGAGGGGCAGAGACACAAACTACTGCAGGAAATCTCCTCATTGTGGGAGGGGCAGAGACACAAACTACTCAGGGAAATCTCCCCATTGTGGGAGGAGCAGAGACACAAACTACTGCAGGAAATCTCCCCATTGTGGGAGGGGCAGAGACACAAACTACTGCAGGAAATCTCCTCATTGTGGGAGGGGCAAAGACACAAACTACTGCAGGGAAATCTCCCCATTGTGGGAGGGGCAGAGACACAAACTACTGCAGGAAATCTCCCCATTGTGGGAGGGGCAGAGACACAAACTACTGCAGGGAAATCTCCCCATTGTGGGAGGGGTAGATACACAAACTACTGCAGGGAAATCTCCCCATTGTGGGAGGGGCAGAGACACAAAATACTGCAGGAAATCTCTCCATTGTGGGAGGGGCAGAGACACAAACTACTGCAGGAAATCTCTCCATTGTGGGAGGGGCAGAGACACAAACTACTGCAGGAAATCTCCCCATTGTGGGAGGGGCAGAGAATAAACTACTGCAGGAAATCTCCCCATTGTGGGAGGGGCAGAGACACAAACTACTGCAGGAAATCTCCTCATTGTGGGAGGGGCAGAGACACAAACTACTGCAGGGAAATCTCCCCATTGTGGGAGGGGCAGAGACACAAACTACTGCAGGAAATCTCTCCATTGTGGGAGGGGCAGAGACACAAACTACTCAGGGAAATCTCCCCATTGTGGGAGGAGCAGAGACACAAACTACTGCAGGAAATCTCCCCATTGTGGGAGGGGCAGAGACACAAACTACTGCAGGAAATCTCCTCATTGTGGGAGGGGCAAAGACACAAACTACTGCAGGGAAATCTCCCCATTGTGGGAGGGGCAGAGACACAAACTACTGCAGGAAATCTCCCCATTGTGGGAGGGGCAGAGACACAAACTACTGCAGGGAAATCTCCCCATTGTGGGAGGGGTAGATACACAAACTACTGCAGGGAAATCTCCCCATTGTGGGAGGGGCAGAGACACAAACTACTGCAGGAAATTTCCTCATTTTGGGAGGAGCAGAGACACAAAATACTGCAGGAAATCTCCCCATTGTGGGAGGGGCAGAGACACAAACTACTGCAGGAAATCTCCCCATTGTGGGAGGGGCAGAGACACAAACTACTGCAGGAAATCTCACCATTGTGGGAGGGGCAGAGACACAAACTACTGCAGGAAATCTCTCCATTGTGGGAGGGGCAGAGACACAAACTACTGCAGGAAATCTCTCCATTGTGGGAGGGGCAGAGACACAAACTACTGCAGGAAATCTCCCCATTGTGGGAGGGGCAGAGAATAAACTACTGCAGGAAATCTCCCCATTGTGGGAGGGGCAGAGACACAAACTACTGCAGGAAATCTCCTCATTGTGGGAGGGGCAGAGACACAAACTACTCAGGGAAATCTCCCCATTGTGGGAGGAGCAGAGACACAAACTACTGCAGGAAATCTCCCCATTGTGGGAGGGGCAGAGACACAAACTACTGCAGGAAATCTCCTCATTGTGGGAGGGGCAAAGACACAAACTACTGCAGGGAAATCTCCCCATTGTGGGAGGGGCAGAGACACAAACTACTGCAGGAAATCTCCCCATTGTGGGAGGGGCAGAGACACAAACTACTGCAGGGAAATCTCCCCATTGTGGGAGGGGTAGATACACAAACTACTGCAGGGAAATCTCCCCATTGTGGGAGGGGCAGAGACACAAAATACTGCAGGAAATCTCCCCATTGTGGGAGGGGCAGAGACACAAACTACTGCAGGAAATCTCCCCATTGTGGGAGGGGCAGAGACACAAACTACTGCAGGAAATCTCACCATTGTGGGAGGGGCAGAGACATAAACTACTGCAGGAAATCTCCCCATTGTGGGAGGGGCAGAGACACAAACTACTGCAGGAAAACTCCCTATTGTGGGAGGGGCAGAGACACAAACTACTGCAGGAAATCTCCCCATTGTGGGAGGAGCAGAGACACAAACTACTGCAGGAAATCTCCCCATTGTGGGAGGGGCAGAGACAGAAACTACTGCAGGGAAATCTCCCCATTGTGGGAGGGGCAGAGACAGAAACTACTGCAGGAAATCTCATCATTGTGGGGGGGGGGCAGAGACACAAACTACTGCAGCAAATCTCCCCATTGTGGGAGGGGCAGAGACACAAACTACTGCAGGAAATCTCCCCATTGTGGGAGGAGCAGAGACACAAACTACTGCAGGAAATCCCCCCATTGTGGGAGGGGCAGAGACACAAACTACTGCAGGAAATCTCACCATTGTGGGAGGGGCAGAGACAGAAACTACTGCAGGGAAATCTCCCCATTGTGGGAGGGGCAGAGACACAAACTACTGCAGGGAAATCTCCCCATTGTGGGAGGGGCAGAGACAGAAACTACTGCAGGGAAATCTCCCCATTGTGGGAGGGGCAGAGACAGAAACTACTGCAGGAAATCTCACCATTGTGGGAGGGGCAGAGACAGAAACTACTGCGGGAAATCTCCCTATTGTGGGAGGGTCAGAGACACAAACTACTGCAGGAAATCTCCCCATTGTGGGAGGGGCAGAGACATAAACTACTGCAGGAAATCTCCCCATTGTGGGAGGGGCAGAGACACAAACTACTGCAGGAAAACTCCCTATTGTGGGAGGGGCAGAGACACAAACTACTGCAGGAAATCTCCCCATTGTGGGAGGTGCAGAGACACAAACTACTGCAGGAAATCTCATCATTGTGGGAGGGGCAGAGACACAAACTACTGCAGCAAATCTCCCCATTGTGGGAGGGGCAGAGACACAAACTACTGCAGGAAATCTCACCATTGTGGGAGGGGCAGAGACACAAACTACTGCAGGAAATCTCACCATTGTGGGAGGGGCAGAGACAGAAACTACTGCAGGGAAATCTCCCCATTGTGGGAGGGGCAGAGACACAAACTACTGCAGGGAAATCTCCCCATTGTGGGAGGGGCAGAGACACAAACTACTGCAGGGAAATCTCCCCATTGTGGGAGGGGAAGAGACACAAACTACTGCAGGAAATCTCTCCATTGTGGGAGGAGCAGAGACACAAACTACTGCAGGAAATCTCATCATTGTGGGAGGGGCAGAGACATAAACTACTGCAGGAAATCTCACCATTGTGGGAGGGGCAGAGACACAAACTACTGCAGGGAAATCTCCCCATTGTGGGAGGGGCAGAGACACAAACTACTGCAGGGAAATCTCCCCATTGTGGGAGGGGCAGAGACACAAACTACTGCAGGGAAATCTCCCCATTGTGGGAGGGAAAGAGACACAAACTACTGCAGGAAATCTCCCCATTGTGGGAGGAGCAGAGACACAAACTACTGCAGGAAATCTCCCCATTGTGGGAGGGGCAGAGACAGAAACTACTGCAGGGAAATCTCCCCATTGTGGGAGGGGCAGAGACAGAAACTACTGCAGGAAATCTCATCATTGTGGGAGGGGCAGAGACACAAACTACTGCAGCAAATCTCCCCATTGTGGGAGGGGCAGAGACACAAACTACTGCAGCAAATCTCCCCATTGTGGGAGGGGCAGAGACACAAACTACTGCAGGAAATCTCACCATTGTGGGAGGGGCAGAGACACAAACTACTGCAGGACATCTCCCCATTGTGGTATTTGGGGTAAGTTGGGGTTACATCTATTTTTATGTTTTATTCCCTTCCATTAGTGGAGTGATAATACCCAATATTCTATAGAACTCATACAATAGTTGTTCTTTATGGCAGATTTCCCCGCGGTGACATCACAGACGCACGCCTCGCCTTGCTGCGCTCCCTCCTCTCACAATGGGATCTTCTCAGACACCGAGGAAGGTGGCGGTGAGAAGGGAGAGAGACGGGGGCAGTCAGGTGGAAAAGACTAATTAATGGAGAATTATATTACAGATTAGATTTATTTTTATATAGAAATCCCACAGTTGCATTTAAAGGGGATCCCCGGATATTCTCCCTTCCCAGGGGAATGAGCACAGGGGGACACCAGCACCCTGCCCCCCTTCCCTCAAACCGGTAAAGGGTAACTCCACTTTGTGAAAAAAAAATATAATTATATATAATAACATAACATACAATCGCTACACAGATTCAGTCCGCATAGGACATGGTGATACTATCAGAAAGTTACAATGTACAGTCTGATCACTGGGGGAGGGGAGACTGAGGAAATGCCTCCCCCTCCTTCTACAAAGTTACAATGTACAGTCTCATCACTGGGGGAGGGGAGACTGAGGAAATGCTTCCTCCTCCTTCTACAAATTAGTGGATCAGAGAAGCAGCGAATCAGAGGAGCAGAGGAACAGAGGATCAGAGGAGTAGTGGAGCAGAGGATTAGTGGAAGAGAGGATCAGAGGAGCAGTGGAGCAAAGGAGCAGAGGAGCAGTGGATCAGAGGAGCAGAGGAGCAGTGGATCAGGAGATAAGAGGATCAGTAGACCAGAGAGCAGAGGATCAGATGAGCAGAGGATCAGAGGAGCAGAGGATCAGTAGATCAGTGTATAGGAGGATAGGTGGATCACGGGTGAAATGTCAGGATCATGCACACAAGCCCTGCAGCTGGAGCAGAGGAGTAGAGGAGCAGCGAATCAGAAGAGCAGTGGATCAGAGGAGCAGTGGATCAGAGGAGCAGTGGATCAGAGGAGCAGTGAAGCAGAGGGGAGGAGCAGTGGATCAGAATAGCAGTGGATCAGAGGAGCAGTGAAGCAGAGGAGAGGAGCAGTGGATCAGAGAAGCAGTGAAGCAGAGGAGAGGAGCAGTGGATCAGAAGAGCAGTGGATCAGAGGAGCAGTGGATCAGAGGAGCAGTGGATCAGAGGAGCAGTGGATCAGAGGAGCAGTGGATCAGAGGAGCAGTGAAGCAGAGGAGAGGAGCAGTGGATCAGAAGAGCAGTGGATCAGAGGAGCAGAGGATCAGAAGAGCAGTGAAGCAAAGGAGAGGAGCAGTGGATCAGAAGAGCAGCGGATCAGAAGAGCAGAGGATCAGAGGGGCAGTGGAGCAGAGGATCAGAAGAGCAGTGAATCAGTGGATCAGAGGAGCAGTGGATCAGAGGAGCAGTGAAGCAGAGGAGAAGAGCAGTGGATCAGAGGAGCAGAGGACCAGAAGAGCAGTAAAGCAAAGGAGAGAAGCAGTGGATCAGAAGAGCAGTGGATCAGAAGAGCAGAGGATCAGAGGGGCAGTGGAGCAGAGGATCAGAAGAGCAGTGAATCAGTGGATCAGAGGAGCAGTGGATCAGAGGAGCAGTGGATCAGAGGAGCAGTGGAGCAGAGGATCAGTGGAGCAGAGAATCAGAGGAGCAGCGAATCAGAGGAGCAGCGGATCAGAGGAGCAGGGGATCAGGAGATAAGAGGATCAGTGGACCAGAGAGCAGAGGATCAGATGAGCAGAGGATCAGAGGAGCAGAGGATCAGTAGATCAGAGGATCAGTAGATCAGTGTATAGGAGGATAGGTGGATCACGGGTGCAATGTCAGGATCATGCACACAAGCCCAGCAGCTGGAGCAGAGGAGTAGAGGAGCAGCGAATCAGAAGAGCAGTGGATCAGAGGAGCAGTGGATCAGAGGAGCAGTGGATCAGAGGAGCAGTGAAGCAGAGGAGAGGAGCAGTGAAGCAGAGGAGAGGAGCAGTGGATCAGAAGAGCAGTGGATCAGAGGAGCAGTGGATCAGTGGACCAGTGGATCAGAGGAGCAGTGAAGCAGAGGAGAGGAGCAGTGAAGCAGAGGAGAGGAGCAGTGGATCAGAAGAGCAGTGGATCAGAGGAGCAGTGGATCAGAGGAGCAGTGGATCAGAGGAGCAGTGAAGCAGAGGAGCAGTGGATCAGAGGAGCAGTGAAGCAGAGGAGAGGATCAGTGGATCAGAGGATCAGTGGATCAGAAGAGCAGTGGATCAGAGGAGCAGAGGATCAGAAGAGCAGTGAAGCAAAGGAGAGGAGCAGTGGATCAGAAGAGCAGTGGATCAGAAGAGCAGAGGATCAGAGGGGCAGTGGACCAGAGGATCAGTGGATCAGAGGAGCAGTGGATCAGAGGAGCAGTGAAGCAGAGGAGAGGAGCAGTGGATCAGAAGAGCAGTGGATCAGAGGAGCAGAGGACCAGAAGAGCAGTGAAGCAAAGGAGAGGAGCAGTGGATCAGAAGAGCAGAGGATCAGAGGGGCAGTGGAGCAGAGGATCAGAAGAGCAGTGAATCAGTGGATCAGAGGAGCAGTGGATCAGAGGAGCAGTGGATCAGAGGAGCAGTGGATCAGAGGAGCAGTGGATCAGAGGAGCAGTAGATCAGAGGAGCAGTGGAGCAGAGGATCAGTGGAGCAGAGGAGCAGTGAATCAGAGGAGCAGCGAATCAGAGGATCAGTGGATCAGTGTATAGGAGGATCGGTGGATCACGGGTGCAATGTTAGGCTCCTGCACACAAGCCCTGCAGCTTTTTATATGAAAATTAGAATGGACTAGGGGGCACTGATCAGCACACATGCAGTCCATTGAAAGTACAATCAGTCCGCCCGGCTGACCCCTCGGCAGAGCCTTGGAGGACAGTCCCCCGAGCCCCCCGGGGGGTATAAGAAGGACTGACCTGTAATGTTGCTGACCTGCACTATATTCTGCTGTAGGCGCTCCTCTTGGAACGCGGTGTGCAATGTGTGGAGATAGAAGGAGGGGGCTATACAGGTCCGGGGACCACAGTGTGCCCATGGAAGAGCCCGGTCACTGAAGACCCCTGCGGAGGTAAGCCCATCATGAAGGGCAAAGCCAGGTTGGGGTGAAGCTCACTGGTAATCATGCCTGGGGACCACCAAAAAGTGACTAGTAAAAAAAAACACAAAAAACGAAAAAGATTAAAGTAACATATAATAATAATAAAAAAAAAAAAAGTTTCTCTGATATATATTACATAGTTAATCTGGCTGAAAAAAGACACAAGTTCATCCAGTTCAACCAATAAAAAGGAAAACATTATTTTTTTTATATGTACTGTATATATATGTATAGTCCTATCAATGAAAAGAAAAAACACAAAATAAATGAAAGTAACATAGAATAAATAAATAAAAAACGAAAAAGTATGTAAAATGTGTGTACTGTATGTAACATGTAATTAAAAAAAAAACACAAAAAAGTAAAAAAAATAAAAACAAAAAAAATAATAATTATTTTTGAATTAATAGGAAAAAACAGAAAAGTAAAAAAAAAGTAACATATAATAAACAAATAAAAAAAAACATAAAAAAACAAAGTAACATATAATAAATAAAAAGTAGAGTTTGGGGGTTTTAGGTGTTTCCTGAGCTGTCAGCTGCTCTCAGTCATTCCAATCTTTGGCCAGCAGAGGGCAGGCAGGATCCGGGGTCTTGTGACCAGATCAGACTTCCAGCACCGCACCGCTCTGTCTTCTCAGCTGTCTCTGTGGTTTCCGGGTGACGCTCTGCCCCGCTGGACTCCGTGTCGCTGGTTCCGGGAGCCGCTCTAGGCAGCGCTGTCAGTGCGGAGAACCGTCTTCTCTATGGTTGGTCGCTCCGGCCGGTTGTTGTCAGTCTCTATGGTGTAAGGAGCTGGGAAGAGCCGGGATGGCGGAGGAAGCGGCCCGGCCCGAAGATGTGAGCGGCCTCACCGGGAGGGAGGAGACCGAGTGACCGCCCGAGGAGGTGAGGAGAGGGGAAGGCTTGGAGAACTACAACTCCCAGCCGGGGCTGCGTCTGCACCGCAACTCCCATTATATTCTGTATAGGGACTACAACTCCCGTCCTGTATCTGGGGGGACTACAACTCCCAGCCGGTCCTGTATCTGGGGGGACTACAACTCCCAGCCGGTCCTGTATCTGGGGGGGACTACAACTCCCAGCCGGTCCTGTGTCTGGGGGGGGACTACAACTCCCAGCCGGTCCTGTGTCTGGGGGGGGACTACAACTCCCAGCCGGTCCTGTGTCTGGGGGGGGACTACAACTCCCAGCCTGTCCTGTATCTAGGGGGACTACAACTCCCAGCCGGTCCTGTATCTGGGGGGGACTACAACTCCCAGCCGGTCCTGTATCTGGGGGGTACTACAACTCCCAGCCGGTCCTGTGTCTGGGGGGGACTACAACTCCCAGCCTGTCCTGTATCTAGAGGGACTACAACTCCCAGCCGGTCCTGTGTCTGGGGGGACTACAACTCCCAGCCTGCTCTGTATCTAGAGGGACTACAACTCCCAGCCGGTCCTGTGTCTGGGGGGGACTACAACTCCCAGCCGGTCCTGTGTCTGGGGGGGACTACAACTCCCAGCCGGTCCTGTATCTGGGGGGTACTACAACTCCCAGCCGGTCCTGTATCTGGGGGGTACTACAACTCCCAGCCGGTCCTGTATCTGGGGGGGACTACAACTCCCAGCCGGTCCTGTGTCTGGGGGGGACTACAACTCCCAGCCTGTCCTGTATCTAGAGGGACTACAACTCCCAGCCGGTCCTGTGTCTGGGGGGACTACAACTCCCAGCCGGTCCTGTGTCTGGGGGGGACTACAACTCCCAGCCGGTCCTGTGTCTGGGGGGGACTACAACTCCCAGCCGGTCCTGTGTCTGGGGGGGACTACAACTCCCAGCCGGTCCTGTGTCTGGGGGGGACTACAACTCCCAGCCGGTCCTGTGTCTGGGGGGACTACAACTCCCAGCCGGTCCTGTGTCTGGGGGGGACTACAACTCCCAGCCGGTCCTGTGTCTGGGGGGGGGACTACAACTCCCAGCCGGTCCTGTGTCTGGGGGGGGGACTACAACTCCCAGCCGGTCCTGTGTCTGGGGGGGGGACTACAACTCCCAGCCGGTCCTGTGTCTGGGGGGGGGACTACAACTCCCAGCCGGTCCTGTGTCTGGGGGGGGGACTACAACTCCCAGCCGGTCCTGTGTCTGGGGGGGGGGACTACAACTCCCAGCCGGTCCTGTGTCTGGGGGGGGGACTACAACTCCCAGCCGGTCCTGTGTCTGGGGGGGGACTACAACTCCCAGCCGGTCCTGTGTCTGGGGGGGGGGACTACAACTCCCAGCCTGTCCTGTATCTGGGGGGGGGGACTACAACTCCCAGCCTGTCCTGTATCTGGGGGGGGGGGACTACAACTCCCAGCCTGTCCTGTATCTGGGGGGGGGGACTACAACTCCCAGCCTGTCCTGTATCTGGGGGGGGGGGACTACAACTCCCAGCCTGTCCTGTATCTGGGGGGGGGGGACTACAACTCCCAGCCTGTCCTGTATCTGGGGGGGGGGGGACTACAACTCCCAGCCTGTCCTGTATCTGGGGGGGGGGACTACAACTCCCAGCCTGTCCTGTATCTGGGGGGGGGGACTACAACTCCCAGCCTGTCCTGTATCTGGGGGGGGGGACTACAACTCCCAGCCTGTCCTGTATCTGGGGGGGGGGGACTACAACTCCCAGCCGTCCTGTATCTGGGGGGGGGGGACTACAACTCCCAGCCTGTCCTGTATCTGGGGGGGGGGACTACAACTCCCAGCCTGTCCTGTATCTGGGGGGGGGGGACTACAACTCCCAGCCTGTCCTGTATCTGGGGGGGGGGACTACAACTCCCAGCCTGTCCTGTATCTGGGGGGGGGGACTACAACTCCCAGCCTGTCCTGTATCTGGGGGGGGGACTACAACTCCCAGCCTGTCCTGTATCTGGGGGGGGGACTACAACTCCCAGCCTGTCCTGTATCTGGGGGGGGGGACTACAACTCCCAGCCTGTCCTGTATCTGGGGGGGGGGACTACAACTCCCAGCCTGTCCTGTATCTGGGGGGGGGGACTACAACTCCCAGCCTGTCCTGTATCTGGGGGGGGGGACTACAACTCCCAGCCTGTCCTGTATCTGGGGGGGGGGACTACAACTCCCAGCCTGTCCTGTATCTGGGGGGGGGGACTACAACTCCCAGCCTGTCCTGTATCTGGGGGGGGGGACTACAACTCCCAGCCTGTCCTGTATCTGGGGGGGGGGACTACAACTCCCAGCCTGTCCTGTATCTGGGGGAGGGGGGACTACAACTCCCAGCCTGTCCTGTATCTGGGGAGGGGGACTACAACTCCCAGCCTGTCCTGTATCTGGGGAGGGGGACTACAACTCCCAGCCTGTCCCCGCCTGTAGGGGATTATAGTCTGCTGGTGGAATAGGAAGTCCATGTCTGGCCCCCAAAGCTCTGACACTCTATAATAATATCCATCCTGATCCTTTTATTGTCCCACAATCTGCCCCCCTTGCTGGAAGCCGGGCCCAGGAGCTGACACTCTAGTGGAGGACGTCAGCGGCCC